>WOXC01004708.1:72500-100000 GCA_011680675.1 Gymnobelideus leadbeateri | reverse complement strand
TGTCCACTTGATTGAATTGAGGAGTGTGAAATATTTCTAGCTGGTGCTTGTGATAATACATCATCTGACTCAAGAGGCTGGAAGATTCTTACTGGTGGAAGTCAACTGGAGAGCTATATTTAGTTCCATTTCTTTTTTTCTAGCTATTCTTTCCCCTGATTTTTTGGTCACCTATGTCATTAGGGAAATTATACCACACTTTTAATGATTCTTAGTTTGTTCCTTTATGCAACGTGACTCCACTAAAAAACAAAACAGAAACAATAACAAACCTCCAAATAGTCTTCTGGTGATGGTGTAATGGTGTGAATCATGGGATACAACAGTCTGTTAGGGATCGATAGCATGGGTCACCCAAAGGGCAATGGAGGAGACACATGGTGAGTATATATAGGCTGCAGCATATTGTCAGTGATGAATTAGCAGGCACTAAGTAGCAGCACAAAATCTCTCATTAAGGAGATTAGAAAAGGAGGTGGGCTGGTCATTTAGTAATTTAAAAGTAATTATATTTTAAAAATAATAAATGATAAATATAATTACAATGATATACAAATATGTCATGACATATTTGTGTTATATATTATATTATACTTACTATAATAATATAATAAATATTTTAAAATAATGACAACCAGCATTTAAATAGCACTTTGAAGTTTGCAAAGCATTTTATGTATATTTTCTCACTTGATCCTCCCAACAACCCTATGAACTAAATTCTCACTCTCTCCCACTGGGGGAAAAATGCTCTTGTAGCAAATATGCATAGTCAAGCAAAACAAATTCTCAAATTTACCATGTCCAAATATGTATGTCTCATTCTGCATCATCACTTTTCCATTAGAGGAGTGGGTAGACTCTCTGGAGTTGGGAATTTTCATTGTACTGGTTTAAATTCTTGTCTTTCAAAGCTGTCTTTACAATGTTCTTATTGCATCAGTGTTCTGCTCCCTTCATTCTGTATCCGTTCATACAAATCTTCCCAGGAGTTTCTCAACTATCTCTTTTACTTATGGAACAAGAGTATCCCATTCTACTTGTATTCCATCAATTGTTCAGCCATGCCCCAGTAGATAGACATACCCTTGTTAAGTGGTTTTCCTAGGATAACTGACAAATAATAATGGGTATACTGCCCTTGTGCTAGGTAATGTAGAAAGACTCAGAGAAAGGCACCCTGGTTTGCTGGGTATATCTCCTCTGGAAGATTTAATAGAAGATATGGGCAAGAGACTCCTGGGATGAAAAAGCATGAATGGTTTGTGATCTGTGTGTTCATATTGAGCACCCATAATAAAGAGATAACAGATTCCTGGAAATATTGAAGTATCTCTGGCTTTGAAGATTTTCCCCTTCTCTCTCTCCCCCATAATCAGTCTTTCCTTGAATGTTTCCAATGAGGGAGAATCAGCTATACAACCAGTCAGCAAGCATTTTTTAAGAGCTGACTAGATACTAGGCACTGAACATGAAACAAGACAAAAACATCATCCCTGCCTTCAAGGAGTTTACAAAGGAGGAGACAAAAGGCAAAGGGAAGGAAGGCATAGCATGGGAGGAGAGTGCTCTTGCAAAAAGTGGGGTTTGAGCTGAGGCTCAAAGGAGGTTTGGGAAACTGGAAGGTGGCAGTGTGGAGGGAGAGCATTAAGGTATGGGGACAGCCAGAGACAGAGTGTGGTGTGTGAGTATGCTGTTGGGGCCAGATCCTGGAGTATGTGGAGGGAAGTAAAATATTAAGAGGACTGGGAAAGGAGGAAGGGGCCAGGTTGTGAAGGACCTTAAATGCCTCACAGAAGACTTTGTATTTGATCCTGGAGTTAAGAGGGATTCACTGGAGTTTGTTGATTGGGCTGTGACATGGTCAGGGCTGTGTTTTAGGATAAATCACTCTTTTAAAGCTGAGTGGAAGGAGAATGGGAATGGGGATACACCTGAAGTAGCCTTTCCCTGAAGACCTACCTCTGAGGTGGGGTGGTAGCACTAGTTCCCACACAACTCATTCTGCTTTGGACAGAGCCGATTGTTAGCACAAGGTTCCTGACATCAAGTCTAAATTGGACTCTTATACAATGTTGCTACTTGTAGCCTCTGGGACCAAACAGAACAAAGTTAATCCTGCCAGGTGATAGCCCTTCTGTTGCTCTCAAATTGCTCTAAAATTAGGAAGATGTGGATTGGAACCCCACAGATACTTACTTTTCTGGTGACACCCTCCCTGGTTCTTTCCTGCTATTACCCGCCACCCCCCCCAACTCTATATATTTTGTATATATGTGACTGAGAATTCCTTAAAGGCACAGACCCACCTTTGATTTTTAGCCCTAGTACTTAGCAGTGTTTGATACATAGTAGGCGCTTAATAAAAGCTTGTTGTCTGAGTGACAGAACCCTGGTCAGCACATGAGATGATTGAATCACAGATTTTCTTTGAACCTCACTTTCCTCACCTGTCAGTCAGGCCATCCTCTCAGCTAGCTGCTCCATTGATTTCTTCCATTGGCTCCAGAAACTCATCTTTCTGCAAGAGCAAATCAACCAAAAGGAACAGCTTCGGGATTACCCTGCTTTTGGGGCCCCTCTTATTGGAGAGCATCTCCCAGACCCTCCACTATTTATGGAGAGGGCCCAGGCAGACACTTCCTAATTTCCCATCTGGTGGCAGAATTTCTTTCTTTCTTTCTTCTTTCATTTTTCTCTCCTCCCTTCTGACTTCAACTTTTTAATGTGTTGCCTCTCCAAGTAGATTTGTTAACTCCTTGAGGTCAGGGGCTGTCTTTTGTCTTTCTTTGTATCCAAAGGACTTAATAAGTGGTTATTATCTGACCAATTAGCTGATAACATCTGTCTCACAAAATTGTCTAGAGGATCAATGAAAGAATGTATGTAAAGTACTTTTGTGAATATTAAAGTGATATAATAATTGATAATAACTAGTATTAATATAATAATAATTAATAGCTAATATTAGTATCCAGAGAAAGAACTGATAAATAGTTGTATAGAATGCTTTTTACCTATTTATGCATATTTGTGTCAAATAGTAGCCATCTTGGGGGGGGGAGGAAGAAACAGAAAAAAATTTACATAGTTATATATCTTTAAAAAGAATTAATTTATTATGTATTTTAAAAAATAGCAAGTTGTACATAATAGATTTGCAGTTTCATGTGTAATCATTTAAAAAGTAATACTGTTATGGAAATGTTCATTTTATTCCATAAATTAAAAAATAAATAAAATTTAAAAAATAACAGCACTTACTATGTGCTAAGCACTTTACAATTATAATCTTATTGGATCCTCATAGCAACTCTGGGAGGTAGGTGCTACTATTATTCCCATTTTACAGATGAGGAAACTGAGGCTGGAAAAAGATAAGGGATTTGTTCAGGGTCACAAAGGTAAGAAGTGGCTGAGGCCAAATTTGAAAATTCAGATCTTCTTCACTTGATGTCCAACAGTCTGTCCTCTGTACCACCTAGTTGCCTATACACTATCCAAGTATGCTGTTATCTATTTTATATAAATATATATACATATATATGTGTATATATGTATATGTATATATACATATATGTATATGTGTGTGGGTGTGGGTGTGTGTACACATATACACATGCCATCCTCATAGCATATGTATACACACGTGTTTATATATACACAGATATGCACACTTGTGTATAGCTCTCACACAGGTGCACGTCTACACACGTATGTATCCTTTAGCACTAGAGACCAAAAAAGAGTACGAATAAATTTAAAGAACAAAAAGTAACTCAAAATCTTGCAGAAATAATCATTGAAACTAAAAATAAATAAATTGTCAAAAGAACAAACAGTAAATTGAGTCAGCCTTAAAAAAACGACGGACCTCTCCATATTTCAGAAACAAAATGCTTTCAGACGTGATTTATTAGACACTAGTCTTGTTGAATTCATTTATACATGTATGTACTTGATATATATTTATATACACATTTAGATCCTGCCCTCGTTCTTCCAACTGGAATTTGAACTTAAACTTGATGTGGAAGAAGGGAATAGACCAGAACTGATGCTAGTTATGTTTTGGAGTTTGAGTGATGTCTTGCCCATGAAGACATTTCATACTAGTAAAGGGAGAATAGAATGAAGTGTTTAATAAAAATGTTCTTCCACTTCTTCCCCTTTGCTTGGACTTGCTTCTTTTTCTTTGCTCAGTCACCCCTAGTCCATGCTCAGCGTCTGTTTTTCCTGTGAGTTCTGCCTTTGATTAATTTTCCAGGTAGGTTCCTGGAGGCCTAGGGGAGTCCAGCTGCAGGTTTAGCTGAGCTAGCATCCTAAACAGTTCTGCATCACTCCCTCTGCTCTGGCCCTTCCTTCACTTCTGCTTTCTCCAGTAAAATCACCTCAATCACGGATGCAAATATTGTCAACTGCTTATTATTATTATTATTATTTTTGGTTTTTGGAGGGCAATTGGGGTTAAGTAACTTGCCCAAGGCCACACGGCTAGGTTTTTATTTGTGCGTGCGATAAGTGTCTGAGGCCGGATCCGAACTCAGGTCCTTCTGACTCCAGGGCTGGCGCTCTACTCACTGCACCACCTAGCCGCCCCTGCAACTGCTTATTTTTAAAAATAGCCTTTTACCTTAAAACATACGCTTTTATATGTTGAAGGTCTGGGGGAAATTTGATGTTGAGATAGAGCAGAGATTCTTAAGGGAGGGTGGTTCTGTGGTTAGATTTCAGGGGGTCCATGGACTCGGATTAGGAAAAATTACATCTTTGGTTCAATCTAATTGGTATCCTAAGCATTTTATTTTATACATTTAAACCATGATTCTAAGAAGAGGTCCATAGGCTTCACCAGATGGCCCAAGGGGTCTATGGCACAAAATGTTTAAGAACTCCTGTTCTGTAGAGTCCTAAAAACAAGCAGCGTTTTACACTGGAAAGAAGGCTGGATTTGGTCTTAGATGACATGGATTCTAATCTTCATTCTACCACATTAACTGTGCAACAGTGGGTGATTTTTAAAAATATTTATTCATTTTATTTTAATTTATGGAACAAAACAAGCATTTCTATAACATAATATAATAAAAAAGATTGTATATAAAGCTGCAAATCTATTTTGTACAACTGTCTATTCTTTTTAAATATATAATAAAGTTGTCATGTAAATTTCTTTTTTTTTCTCACCCCCCCATGCAGCTGCCTTTAGACACAAGTAAGTCTATATGTACATGTGTATGTGTATAAACACATGCATGCATACACACATATAAATTATTCTATATAAGTTATTAAAGCTCATTATTCATCTGTAAATTGAGGCAAGGGATAGATTAAAGGATCTCTTGAGTCTCTTCCAGTTCAAAATCTCTGATGCTATCATTCAGAAGGTATCCTGGGAGACTGGAGAGAAGAATGTCTTCCCCTCTACAATTGTAAACTTATTAATAGAAAGGGCAATTTCATTTTTATCTTTAAATGCCCAACACCTAGCTAAGTGTTTCCCATTAAAATATTTGTTAATCGTTGTTGCTTCTATAAAAGTTGGTGCTCCCTTCCCAACATTTAGAAAACAGCTCCCATTCCCAATACTACCATCCTCAGGGTTCAGAATCTCATTTCAGATAAAGAACATTTTCATGCTAAGAGGGAAAAGGGAGAGGAGGTCCAGTTGAACTGTGGAAACCACATCTAATATCTCCAGCTACCGTTTGGGTTTTCATTTTTTACTTGAAAAGATCACCACAGAAAGAACAGAGATTACAGATGCCTAATTATAGCATGTGCCTTTCTCAGGCTACAAGTCTGACCCATGTTTGATTTAGTGTTTCTGAACAGAATATATACAGCAAGAATTTCATCTCCCAAGACTACTATTACCAGTCAGTCACACCCTTGTGGAAATATTGGGTCAGGCTCCATTTTTAAAAAAAAGGATAAATATTTTACCTCATTCAAAACACTGGTTCAGAAATAGGCTTACAAGTACTCATTTCCTATAGCTCTTTCCTTTTAGATCCAGTGGTGCCTTATTATGGGAACTTTGATGTTGGTTGTCTGACATTTCTGGTAGAAATTTGATAGACCTGAATTTACTCATGAAGAATATTTCCATGTCACAATCATAATAACAAGTCCAATGGGATGGGATGGTGACAGAGTCCAGATTTTCTGTATCATCTAAGTCACGGGTTAGTGAAAATAATGAATAATATCCCGATGACAGAAGGAAGATAATGACTAAGGTTACAATAAAAAAGGAAACTGGCTTAACTTAGAGGACCTAATTTGGGTTCAAATATCACCCTTGATAGCTTACAATGAGCGTGACCTCTGACAAATAACTTAATTTCTCTGGGCCTCAGTTTCCTCATATGTCAAATGAGGAGGTTGAACGAGTAGTCTTAGCGATCCCTTCAATTTCTCAGTCTGTGATCCTAAGTTTCTCTTGTAGAAGTAGGTGCAGAATGTGGTCCAATCTAACAAGATCAGAATCAAAGAATCCCCAAATTGGAAGGAACCAAAGAAGTCTTTTAGTTAAATCTGTAAAAAAGGAAATTCCTTCTGTAACATACCCCACCTATGGTCATTCAGCCTGTACTTGAAGACCTCTAATAAGCTATCTAAGGAGGGTAGTACCTGAGATAGCCCATTTAATTTGAGCTAGCCTGAAATATTAGAAGGCTATTCCTTTTCTTAATTTATTTCTTGGCAACTTCCATAAATTTGGTATGAACATATTTCTTTTATTGGCTGTTATTTCTTATCAAACTTGTAGCATCCTAAAATCCTCGGATCTTTTTCAGATGAACCGTTTTCTGGCCATGTGTCCTTCACCTTCTACTTGTGAAGTTGATTTTTTGAAGCCAAATGTAAGACTTTGCTTTTATTCCTGTAAAATTTAATTTTATTAGATATGTTCCAGCTCAGAGGGGTCAGATCCCAGGGTTGCAAAACTCCATAATGCATCAGTAATCAGATTAAAACATAATCTGGGAATGCTTAACAAAGTAAATTAAAACGAAATACAACATAGAAAATGTTGATTTTGAGTTTTCTAAGTCAATATGCAACCTTCATGGCTCTGTTTCCTATCTGCATATGACACTACTGTTCTAGCCAGTCTTTGTGAATTCTAACTTTAACAACAACAATAAACATTTATGTAGTACTTTAAAGTTTACAAAGGGCTTGAAAATATCATTTCATTTTATCTCTACATCTGACAGAAAAGTTGTTGATAAAAATATTAATGCCAAATGCAGATCTCTGCATCACTCTGTTAGAAAACTCCTTCTTAAGGTGACATCAAACCATCAATGTTTACTCTTTGGGTCCAGATATTCAACAGTTTTTGAATCCATCTAATACTACTATCTCTCCAGTTTTTTCAGGGACGTAGCATAATCTTTCTGAGCCTCAGTTTTGTCACATATATAATGGGGATAATTATTACTGCAAGTTGTGAGGGTCAAACAAAATATTCTAAATGCTTTGTAAACTCTAGAGAGGTCAGTTATCATCATTAAGGGTTATTAAATGTTATTTCACATTCTATTTATTCATATTTAAGTCTAATTTCTTAACACCCCTCTCCCACTTTTAAGTTCTACTAGAGCAGTGACTGTCTTAAGATTCCTCCCAACACAGATATTTGTCAGTCATACTATGTAGCTCCACATGTCATGTTAGCTTTGTGACCCCTGATGGTATGAATTTGCTTCTATTAGCAATAATAACAACCAAAAATTAAATTTAAAAATCACCTTTTTTGGCTAAAGAATACTTCCCAGGTATTTCACCTTTGCAACTTTTAGAGATTTGCAGTACAAATGTTATTGGTTTATAATTAAGAAACTGGAGCCTTTTTATTGCTGTTCATTTATTTTAGCCATGTCCAAGTTACATGGGGTCACACTGTTAGTATCTGAGGCCAGATTTGAACTCTTTAGTCTTCCTGAGTTCAGGCCAATGTTTTATCCACTCTGCTACCCAGCTACCTCATTGTAGCCTTAGAGAAATGGCTGGTCTTCACCGGTAGCATTTCATGTTGCAGCCTATTTTCTTCCACTTTGAGCCTTTCCACTATCCCTTGGATATCTTAGACCTTAAATTGTGGGGAGATTGTGAGATTTCATGACTCAACATTCACTAGAATAATATTGGTGTTTAAAAAAGATGGATCTTTATATTAGAGTGAAGGTAGGGATTGCTAAATGTTTCTCTAGAATGGGGATAATCTTCAAAATATTGACCTCACAGTGATATTGTGAAGAAAGTGGTTATTATTTTTAACTTTAAATTTCTAGACTATGTGTGAGATATTCTTTCTATAATTCAGGAAAGTAGACTTTTAGAAGAGTATCTTATGGCAAGTATCTTCCGGAGTTTTTAAATGTCATTGTAATGTGGTTTCTTTGGGGTGAGAGAACAAACCCAAGTTATATCTAGAGATTTGACTTGGTTCTTGAGATAATATTTGTAACAACTTAGGCAGAGAAGAACATTCTGTACCCAATAATCTGAAAATATTCATTTATTTTTATTGTCTAATGTTGAGCTTCACAACTATCTTTAGCTAACCAGATATATACAACACTCCATCTTGGTAGTTATGGTTTGCTTTGTGCGACCACTTTTATTTCCCTCAAATGTCCCAATTTCAGTGACTTCTAAGGTTTAGGGATTTATGTGTGGGTGGTTTCCCAGGATTAAATTTGCTCTGGAAACTAAATTAAGCTTTTATATGCTGAACAATCTAAATGTTTATTGGAATTTCAAAGATCTCACAAAATTAATAAACATCAGCTTGATCTTTTGGGAAGTGGCCATGATGGCAATTTTGGGCTAAGACTTAGCTTTGTTTGGCACTCACAATTAGAGGACAGGATGCAGTCTACACCAATATGACCATCAGTTGAAGTGGAAAGGGAAACTGTGTAGAGTAGTGAAAATAACATTAAATTGGGAGTCAGAAAATTTAATTCTCATCCTAGTTCTGCCACAAACTAGCTAGGCAGTCCTAGGCAAGTCCCTTCACCTTCTTGAACTCAGTTTCATGGATATGGATGATACTTAGCATTTCCTCCAGCTTTAAAATTTCATGGCTCTAAGTTGGTAATATGTAGATAGGCAGAGATAGACTAGAATTTTATGTTCAGTGCTGGACACCACATTTTAGGAAGGATATTGGTATTAATAAGATGGAGAGTGTCTAGAGTTCATGCCATATAGTGATTTGGTGATGATTAACCTAGAAAAGAGATTTGGGGGAAGAATTGTTTTTGGTCTTTGAGTCTTTGTAGGACTTGTTGAAAGACTGACCAGTAAAGTAGAAGGACCATAGGATTGTCATCTCCCTATTCTTAGAAGCTCTCTATCTGTCTGCCTATTGCTGTTTGAGTATAGATTAATTTTATGTATCTAGAGAACACCCAAGAAAGGAAGCCATCTCCATTGACATAGATTAACAATTGCTCTGTAGTTAATAGTCTTAGACATTTGCCTGGAGGCTCTGAGAGGTTACATCATTTCTTTTAGCCAGTTTGCATCAGAGATACAACTTCATTCCAGACTTGACTTTCTTACTTCAGGGTTAACCCTCTTTCTTTATGCACTGTGATACAGCAGTCACTCATACCTCTTATAATTCAGCCCAAAATTATGTTAGCTTTTCTGGGTTTCCAAAAAAATCATTGCCTCAAAGATAGTCTTTTTCTCCATTTGAACCTCCAATCCAACTTTAGAATACTCTGGCCTCTTGGTTCCTTAAAGCTTCTCAACTCTCAGGACCTCTATAATTAGGTTGGTTCAGGCATGATGAGTTCATGGTCATACCTAGACTACTATGCATTTCTATCCATTGTAAATTATATATTCTTGATTTCTAAATTTACTCCAGATATCAGAATTAACCAGGTGCTAGATACCTGGGACACATTGCCTATTCTTGAATTTTTTACACTTAAAAGTCAGAAGTCTACAGAGGGTAGAGTTTAACCCAAGGAAATGAGTCCCTAATGGAGGAATATTGAGATGCTTAGGTTCTTGGGCAAAAGAGATGCTGTAGCTTCTTTTTTTCCTTTGGGATAGGAGGAGAGAGAAAGGGATCTTCCTGGAATACTTCACTTAGCTGCTTACCCTGCTATACATGAAGTGAGACTTGAGATGATTTGTTGTTGAGAAGAGATGGTAAAGTCATTCCATGAAGAATCTCTTGATTTCTTTCCTCTCCTCCACTTCTTTCCCTCCCTCCCTCCTTCCTCCCTCCCTCCCTTCCTTCCTTCCTTCCTTCCTTCCTTCCTTCCTTCCTTCCTTCCTTCCTTCCTTCCTTCCTTTATTCCTTCCTTCCTCCCTTCCTTTTTCCCCCTTTTCTCCTTCCCTCCTTTGCTCTTTTTACCCCTCCATCCCTATAAAGACCCTTCAGTATAGTGGGTAAAGTCTGAGGGGTAAAGGTAGAGTCTGAAAAACCTGAGATCAAATTTTACCCTTCCCCCATTTACTAGCTGTTAGACCCTGAGCAATCAGCTTAACCATATTTATTAAATGATAAATTGAATCCATGGGTGAAGGGAATCTTCCCCCCTTGAACTCTCCCACTACTGATCATTCTTGTATTCATATACTACCTTTTTGTGATTTATCCTCTTATTGCTTTTCCAAAGCCTTTCAAACCAAATAACATTCATCTGTTTTACAATCAGAAAAAATGTTGGGAAGTCCAAGGATTAAGACAATAGAAACCTTAAAAAATAGTGTGTAACATCTAACATCTTCAGATCAGGCCAAGTAACAGTAATAGGAAAGAATTTGGTACTGTTCTCCCTATTGAATTTTCAATAATTTGGTAGAATTGTGTCACTTATTCCATGGCATGTTTTCTAACTTTTCCTTTTTATTCCATTGTTTCCTTGGATACTTATTACCTCAAGCTATAATTTCATCCTTTTGTGTTCTTTGGGACAGCTCCTATAGAGCAACAGAGAAAACAGAGAAGGGCTGGGGGAGGTTGTCTTGTTACAGAGAATCACATTTTCAGTGATTATATATAAAGAAAATGGAAAACATACCCCAGTCAACTCCTTCACACAAATTAGATACTTACCTCTTAAATAATTCAATAGAGAGGATGTACGCCCCTCTGTGTCATGCACCAATCCCACTGTGGCATGAATTAACTTTCCCCAATAAGACTCTTCAAGATATGGGAATTTAGTCTCATTTATTTATCTGCCCATCCATTGTAAATTATATATTCTTGATTTCCAAATTATTTTTCCTCTTCAAATAACAGTGAAAAAAGCCCATTTATTTTAGGAGAAGGCTTTAATTTTTCTAACTCCTTTAAAACTTTAAGGTTTAGGGGTGGCTAGGTGGCACAGTGAGAAAGAGCACTGGCCCCTGAGTCAGGAAGACCTGGGATAGGTTCCGGCCTCAGATACTTAACACCCACACAAAAATAACTGGCTGTGTAACCTTGGGCAAGTTACTTAACCACGATTTCTTTAAAACAACAACAACAACAACAAAACTTTAAGGTTTGGCTTCATTCATAATACCCTGTAGACATCTTAAATTCAGCATATCAAAAACTGAACCCCTTTCCCTGCCCACACTTCCTCTTTTTCAACTTCTTCATTATTGCTAAGGGCACCACAATCTTCCCAGTTCCCTATGCTATGATAACCTAGATATCCTAGACTTCTCATTTTCATAACCAAAAAGTTGTCAAGGCCTGCCAATTTGACTCTTCTAGCTTCTCTCAGATACATCCCTTTCTCTCCTCTGGGACTGCTGCAAGTCTGATGCTAGTCTTCATCTTACACCTGCTCCTTGGTCTGCCTGATTCAAAAATTTCCCCACTCCAGTCCACTCTCTGCACAACTGCCTAAAGTGCAGGTCCAACCATGTCACCTCCCTACTCAGTCAGCTTCAGTGGCTGCCTATCATATCCACGATCAAATACAAAATTCTCTGTGTGACATACAAAGCCCTTTATAAGCTAGCTTCCCTACCCCTGCACCTTCCCAGTCTTCTTACTCCTTATACTACACCATGGACTTACTCTTTGACCCACTAACACTGGCCTCCTTGTTGTTCCTTGTAGAAGACACTCATCTCTTGACTCTAGGAAATTTCACTGGCTGTCCACCATGCCTGGCATGCCCTGCCTCCTCATCTCGATGTCTTCCCTGGCTTCCTTCAAGTCCTACTAAAATCTCATCTTCTCCAGTCCTTTCCTAGTCCTTAAATATACTATCTTATCTGTTGATTACTTTCAATTTATCCTGTACATTTGCAAACAGTTATTTATGTGTTGTCTCCTCCATTAGATTGTGAGCTCCTTGAGGTTAGGGACTAGTGCGTAGCACATAGTAGGCACTTAATAAATATTTATTAACTGACAATAGAGAATTTATATTTTCACTAACTTAACTTTGATTTAGTTTGATTAAAAAGTTAAATTTGGTAAGGGCTGGGAAGAGCCCTTTTTAATAGACTAAATAATAGGATCACCCATTTAGAGCTAGAAGGAATCTTAGGGTTCATATAGAACTACCCTCCTCCTTCTACAGATGAGAAAACTGAGGTCCAGAGATAATGAGTTGCTTTAAGTTCAACACAGGTGGAAAGTAGAGGAAGGATCTGAACTCAAGTCCTATGATTCCAAATCGAAAACACCATGCCTTAGGTTTTCTCACTGCCCTTTCCTCAGTCAGATGATGACACTGACTATGAGTGGAGGCCACCATAGAAGTTTGAAAGGTCTGGAGGCTGTGAGTCTTAGTGGTTTGGTGCTGAGTGACAGTAAGTAAGGAGTCCCCAGAAATTACCCTAGTCTTCTTGGGGAGGAAGGCCTCAAGAGGATTGGATCGAGTCTGGATGGTTTATCAGGAATTGGCTCATGTGGTTGATTGACATGTGTTGGGAATTGTTTGGACAATGAAGTGAAATGTAAAATGTCTTATTAGCAATAGTACAAACTGATTTATATGATATGATATATATTCTATTCTATTCTATGTCAGCTTCCTAGAAAATGTTACTAGTTGTTATATGTTAAGTTACTGAATCCTGTTTGAAGTTGTCATATTAATATAATCTTTGAGTCTTTTGTGTTCAACATTTGTTTTTTATGTAGGAATAAATTATCCATCATATACCTGATTTGTATTGTACAGAATGCCTTTTTATTTAATTTTATTTTTATTAAATGTGTTTTTATTTTATTTGAAGAACACTACATGTGAGCCATGGAATGTGAATGGAAAGCCTAGTATGTGCTACTGGGAGTATAAATAGAAAATAGAAAACAGTCACTGCTCTCAAGAAACTCACATTCTAAATGGGGGCAACACCAAATAAAGTATTTATGTTTAGTCCATGGAAGATGGAAAATGCAGGTAGTGCATAGGTAGAAAGTATATATATATAGCAGGCCATATGAGAAAGCCCAGAGGACCTTGGTGAGCAATGGCAGGGCAGATAGTCTAACCAAAAAGGGTTAGTCAGACCCTGGGATATTTCTATTAGTGGTAGGGATGTGGAGGCAAGCATCTAGGTGATAGAGATTTTCTTGACTGATAGGAACTAGGTAATGGGACAATGAAGGTTGGTTGGGGAAAGGAAAAGTTTTCTTCCATGGTTCCCTTCTATGGCAGCAGGTGGTGGTGGTTTAACTTAAGCCATTTATAAGTAAATTTGCCCCAAGGTGCTGAGGTGGGGGTTTGACTAGGAGAACAGGGTGAGAGCAGGGAGCTTAATTCCCACTTGTGAGAGCCCAAGTTCTATAGCACTGAGCCTAGTCCAGACTGAATACCTGAGTACAGAACAAGAAATGGGTATAGTAACCCAAACCTTGTGGGGCCAGTAGAGGCTCCATAATATTATACTCTCCTTGTTGTTGGGGGTGGGGTGGGAAAGGTGGATGAGAATAGCCCTGAGCCACTTGACTAACCATCTCCAGCTGTCCAAGGGGAATCTTTGTGGGTTGAGGAACAATTTGTAATAATCACAATAGCTAACATTTGTATAGGGCTCTAAGGTTTGCTTTACAGATGTTAAACAATTCATTTGATTCTCACTACACCTCTGTGAAGCAGGTTCTATTATTATGGCCCCTATTTCATAGATGAGGAAACTAAGGCATAGAAAGTTTGAATGACTTGTTCAGTGTCACTCAATTAGGGAGATTGAGGTAGGATTTGAATTCAGATTTTCCTGACTCTAGGTCCTTTGCTCTATCCACTGTGTCACCTAGATGCCCATTTGAGTACCATGGGGAGGGCTGATGTGGGTAGGGAGTATATAAGCTCATCAATAGAAGAGAGACATATCAACTGATGTCATTATAAAACCAACATGGACTTGGTCTATTATAAAGTAGAAGAGGTGATGTACTAGCTGTGTGACCTTGGACAAGTCACTTAACCCCAATTGCCCTCTCTTCTACCCTCCAAAAAGCAAAAAAATTAAAATTAAAGTAAAAAAAGAGGTGATATACCTCCAGCCTCTGGGAGACCTCTTATGTGTGACCCTGGGGCTGCAATGGGGGTCATAGTACAAAAGAAGGCACTCTGGGTTGAGGGTCCATTCTGAAATGTAAACGTTCTCCCAAGACAGAGTGTTAACTTTTCACTGTGGGTCATGATAAAGAACTGGTCCCCTGGGAAAGGAAATGAAGGCCATCTGTTGGTAGATGAGGAGCACTGCAAATGGAGAGACAAAGTAGGACCCAGCCCAGAAGATTCCTGGCAATATCTATATTGGGTCTAAAGAGACCTGAAGGCATATCAGGGCAGGATTATAAAAACAGTTTGAGACAGGATACAGTGAGGAATTTCCATAAGGAAAGCTTCAGGGCAGTGAAAGGAATTAGCAGCAGGTAGCAGCACGTGGGAATGTCTGTTGATAACTCTGGAAGAGTTTGTCACAAGGGAAAAAAATCAGTGCTAGAAGGAGCAGCTATTTCTTATCTGTCTCTATGTATCATATATCCCACCACTATAATGTAAATCGTTTGTGGGCAGGGAGTGGTTCATTTCTGTTTTTTCATCCTAGGTGCTAAGCTCATTGCCTGCCTATATGTTGTTCATCATTTGGGTTGTCTATCTCTTTTGTAACCCCCATTTGGGCTTTTCTTGGCAAATTTGTTTGCCATTTTACAGATGAGAAAACCGAAGCAAACAGAGGTAAGTGACTTGCCCAGGGTCACACAGCTAGTGAGTGTCTGAGGCTGGATTTGAACTCATGAAGTCTTACTGACTTCAGGCATGGCACTCTATCTACTGCCTACAGTAGACACTTAATAAGTGTTTGTTGAATAAAATTGAATGGTATTAGGGAGGAAAGTACCAATGGGGAAGAGGCATCTGCTCTACAGAACAGTATTGTAAGTGACTGAAACTATACTGGATTTTTGGTAGGACTGCTGTGCTCTGGTACACATGATGATTTCCAATGAGCTGTGATAAGGGACCTATTGATTTTCCTTAACTTCTCAGTGAGAGGTTGTGAACTATGAGGGCTAAATTGCCTATTTTTGCACAGCTGTGATCTAAGAATAGTTTTTACATTTTTCTTTTTTTTTCAGAATTTATTTATTTAGTTTTAGTTTTCAGCATTCATTCCCCCAAGATTTTGAGTGGTTTTTACATTTTTAAATGAAAGTTTTATTATATATAAGACTTTAAAAGTCATTTTCAGCTCATGGAGTATACAAAACCAGGCTTTGGGATAGATTCAACACTCAAGCCATAGTTGGTTTGATGAACCTTGTTTAAATCCACCTTGTTGGCCTGTGTGTTTATGAGCCTATGAGAAAGAGTAATGAAATGACCCTTGATGGCCCTTGGATGGTGGTGCAGTAGACAAGAAGCAATGGACTGGGAGTCAGAAGACCTGGTTCAAAGCTCTGAGGCTTACCAACCTGAGTGACTATGTACAAGTCATTTTACTTCTCTAGGTCTTGGTTTCCTCAGCTGTAAAATGAGGAGGTTGTATAAGACTGCATGATCCTGTAATTTCTGAGCTCCTTTCTGGTTCTAAGTCTATGACTATGATCCCTGTGTGTTGAGAGGGGCCCTGTCTAACATGACAAAACAGGAAAATGGTAAATGCTGGAAAATATGTGGGAAATTTGTAACATTAATGCATTGTTGGTGGAATTATGAACTGATCCAACCATTCTGGAGAGCAATTTGGAACTATGTCCAAAGGGCTATAAAAATGTACATGCCCATAGACCCAGCAATACTACCTCTTGGGCTATATCCCAAAGAGATCATACAATGGAAAAAGGACCTGTATGTACAAAAATATTTATAGCAGCTTTTTTGTGGTGGCAAAGAATTGGAAATCAAGGGGATGCCCATCCACTGGGGAATGGCTAAACAAGTTGTGGTCTATGAATGTAATGGAATACTATTGTGCTATAAGAAATAAAGAGCAGACGGACTTCATAATAACTTGGAGAGACTTGTATAAACTGATGCTGAGTGAGGGGAACAGAACCAGGAGAACATTGTACACAATTATAGACACATAGTATCTGTGATGACTGATTTTTATAGACCGGGCTCATCTCAGTAATGTAAGGTTGTAAGACAACTCCAAAGGAATCATGATGGAAAAGGCTATCTACATCAGGGAAAGAATAATGGAGTCTGAAAGCAGATTGAAGCAAACTAGCTTCTCTCTCTCTTTTTTGTTTTGTTTTGTTTTGTTTCTTCTTTCTCATTGTTCATTCCATTGGTTATAATTCTTCTTTACAACTTGACTAATGTTTAATGTGGAGGTATATGTAGAACCTATATCAGATTGCATACTGCTATGAAGGGGGAGGGTGAAAATTTGGTACTCAAAACTTGTGGAACTGAATGTTGTAGACTAATAGTAAGTAAAAAAAGAGGGTGGGGCTCTGACACAAGGATTACACCTTTACGGAGGATTTATGGAATTTAATAAATGGGAATCAATCAGGATGAGAAAGTCTGGGGAGGGCTGGGGTGTCTGCTATTGGAGGGAATCACCCTATGAATCCAACACTAACTCTAATACTACAGTCAGGCCTTCCTCCTACTACATTCATCCCTAAGATTTATTTAAGTATAGGGCAACCCTGGTCCCCTGTGTTCCCTGCCTTCCAATAAAAGCCAACAGAAATAAGATGAATGAGAACCATAAAGTCAGTGGCATCCAGACAACAACAAGAGTTCTAGGGACCTTTCTAGCAAATGGCTATGGAAGAACCATAAAATTACCCTACACACCCCAAGGCAACCATTGTATTGCATTAACAGCAAAAGCTGCTTGTCCCAGGGAAATAATTGTCAGACTGAGATCTTATTTTTCTCCTCTAGTTTTTCTGGAATTTGTCTTATAATAAATATTTTGAAGCTCCAAGTTATGACAGAAATCCAGGAGATCAATTAATGAATTGATAAACATTGATTAAGCACTTACTATGTTCTGGGAGTTACTGTGCTAAGTGTTTAGGATATAAAAAGAGGCAGAGTGTCCCTGATGTCAAGGAGCTTACAATCTAATGGAAGATGAACTGCATCAACTTTGGCTTTCCACCATTTGCCACTAACCAGATGATAGATGCAGGTTTTTAAAGGTTTATGTTAAAAACAAATTGTTGGGGAATGGTTATACAAGTTGTGGCATATGATTGTGACAGAATATTGCTGTGCTATAAAAAATGATGGGCTCCATTATCTTAGAAAAACATAGATAGACTTGCACAAAATAATGAAGAATGAAGTGAGAAGAACCAAGAGAAGGTTGTATATAATAACAATAATATCGTTTTAAGAACAACTTTGAGTGCCTAAGTCATTTTGACTATTATAAATACTCAAATTAACGATAAAGGATCTATGAAGGAAAATGCTATCTGTATCTGATAGAGTTTATACAGAACGGTATGTATGTATATATGTGTACATATATATATGTACATATATGTATCTCTATACATATATATTTACATAAAGAAACATATTTGTGTCTAATGGTAGCCATCTCTAGGGTATGGTGGGGAGGGAAAAGGGAAAAAAAGAATATTACATGATAACTTTATCATATGTTTAAAAGGAATAGCAAATTATACAGAATAGATTTGTAGTTTCCTATACAATCTTTTTTCCCTATTCTATTATGTTATGTTATGGAAATGCTTGTTTTACTTCTTCAGTTTAGAATAAAATAAATGAAATTTAAAAAAATATTTTCCAGAGACTGACTATGAAAATGAAGAGATTATCTCTAAGGGCCTTTCAAACTTTAAAATTTTGCTTTTGAGGCAGAAAAGATTGATTTTTATTCAAGCTAGAGGACCCAAGTGTACTATGAAAACAACTATTTCTACATTCTTTCCACTTATTTTTTAAAGAAAATGCAAATCAGTAACATTAAAATATGCAGTTTCCCTTTAAAATCTAGCAAATGTTTCTTTTTAGTACTTATAGGTTGTTATGGATAATGTATTAACTTATTAACCCTAACTATATGCATATTTCCTAGCTTATATAAAACACTTGTACCCTTTAATACCCATGTTGATTTTGAGCAGTGAAGTTATTGGATTAATTTTAATATTGTACTCTTTTGGTCTGGATTATTTTAATAACATTCTTCTGACAAACATTGGGTGATTGTGTTATTCCCAACTCCAGAAAATTCATAGGTCAGACTGAAATTTGCTGCCCCATTTTTAACATGTGGGCATGTTTTAACATGTTTCCATCTACTCTTCACAAAGATAAAGAATCTGATGATTTTGTGGTATCAATGCCGTAGGTAGAGTTGGGTATAGTGGTATAATAGAGGCACTGAATTGAGAATCAAAGGACTTAGGTTCACAATTTACTAGTCCTATGACTGTCAACAAGCCACCCAACCCCACTGGGTCTCTGTTTCCTCTTCTGCAAAACGAGGAGAATGATTCTTGCAGAACCCACCAAACAGAACTTTTGTGAGGCAAGTTCTCTGTTATCTATAATACTCTTAGAGTCTATGATGTCCAGAATGTAAACTCCTTGAGGGCAGGGCTACATTTTATTTAGCCATTGCATTCCCAGCCCCTACCACAATGCTGGCATTATATAAATGCTTAATAAATACTTGTTGGATCATGAGATTGGAAATAAGGGTCAGTATTATGAAAAGGAAGTTTAAAAACAGCAAGCATATGTCCTACATTTTCCATGTTTGACCTTGGCTTCAAACGCAACTAAACAACTGATAATATTTCATGCTACACATAATTTATATTATCTGATTGTCGACAATGCAATCTTTCCACTATACGGGTTTGGACAGATAGTTGCAGTATATTATACATGTTTACAGCCCCAGTTCTCAGTTCAGGGCAATGTTATTTACATAACATTAGTTTTTATGCTAAAGACACTGATGATACTGATATTTTGTGCTATATATATTGATGATGTACAGCAGCTGCCTTCGTGTCTTTCATCTTTTCCCAAGAGACTTACCAAAATGGCAAACATAACTTCCTGGCAGGACTATAGTTCTGTTTTGCTACCCTTAGTGGCTATAGTCATATATTAAAACAAAAAACATATGGCAGATTATAAAACGGATCCCTATTTCATCACATTCTCAATGATGGGTGATGATACATTTAGTCTCCTTACATGTCATTGTGTATCGGGACAAAGCAAAGGAAAATGCTGAATTTAAAAGTTTAATGGAACCTCAGAGAGGATCTAATCTAACCCATACTAAAAAAAACAATGCCCTCTACAATATACTAGACAAGTGGTCATCCAATTTTTGCTTAAAGATCTCCAATGAGACAGAATCCAACTCAAATTTGTTCTCTTTGGACCTCAGTTTCCTCTCTGTAAAGGGCTGGGGTTGGACTACATGACCACTAAAGTCCTTTCCAACTCTATATCTATGATCCTATGTTTAAGGGACCCCAGTATAAATATACATGAAGAAATTGATCATGTTTCTTCAAGACTTCTCCAGACTCAACTTCTCTATGTCCTTTAATTGAACTTTAACATTCCTTTGGCTCTCTGCTGGACATACTTAGCCTGGCAATATCCCTCAATAAAATGAGGCCTTAGAATCTTCCATGATAGTCTAGATGTGGTCTGACTGTGACAAACTAAAGTATGTTTATCACCGCTTTATTCCTGAGGGCTATGGCTCCCTTAATGTAGCTTAGAGTCATTGGTATAGTTTTCTGTAGTTTGTTGGCTTCCATATTTGTTACACTATTTTTTTTTAGGTTGAAGGCTACTGAATCCCCCAGATCTTTGCTAGACAAGCTAGTCATGCCTTTGTATCTTGTACACCTGCAGCTGATTTTTTAATCTAAGTATAACTTTATATTAAAGTTCATCTTGTTAGATTCATTTCTGTTCTCTCTTATTAAGATATTTTTGAATCCTGATTCTATCATCCAGGATGTTCATGGTTCTTATGCTATTATAAATATTTGCACATTTTCCTTAACATTTTTTGTCTACATTTATCATCCATTTATAGATCTAAGAAGAATTGAGATCTTTCTCATTTCCTTCCAAAAAACATTTTTAATAAAGTTATTAAACTTTTTTTGCATTGTTCCTCCTGTCAGATTTTGTAAATTAATGCGTTTTACTAAATGCAGCTACTGTTGTGAGCAAGTGACAGCCAGCCATCCTTACCAAAGCCAGCCTTCCTTTCGCTGAGGAAAATCACTGCCTAGATAATTAAAATGTAAATAAAAAGGCATAGCAATAGCATATAATAAACCAGACTTCCTTGCAATAATGCCCAGAGAAAGCATTCATGATAAGTAGGGTTTTTCCCATTCTTCTTCTGTTTTTCCTATGTGTAAATTCTCTGATTCCTAACCTTTCTTGAACTCCCCCTTGGACTTCGTGAGAGTTCTCTGGATTCAGTCCCTTTCTAGATAAGAAATGCTGTATTGCAACAAGGGTCATTTCCCATGAAATAGAGTGTTAGTTACCCTCAGTAGGATAAAGAGGCTTGCAGAGTGGAGACACAGGGAATTCAGAATGAAGAAATTAGTCATATGTGTATGGTACATGAATATTTCCTTTTGAAGAGAGCAACACTGGTTTTTATTATTATTTACTATTTTCTTCCTTTCAGTCTTGAAAGAGATTTCTCTTCTGTGCCCAGCTTCAGATTGCTGAGGCTAATTAAAGCCCTGGAAATGGGATAATTGTTCCCCCTTCCCTGTCTTTATTATTTGTACTCTGATGAGTTCAGGCCTCACCTCACAGGAAGCAATCATGTATAACTCATCGCTGATCTCCCCCTCCGATGATTTCTGAACATCCTGGGATCAGATTAATTTAATTAGAAAATGTTTCCTATAAAGTGGAAGTAAGACTTGGTATTTGGGTTGCAAATTGTTCAGCATGCTATAGAAAATGGTGGGATAGCACCAAGACCTGAGGGCAAGTTTAAATCTAGGCCAAAGTAACAGTATTTTCATTATTTATGGTCCCTTTCAGTGCAGTATCTCAAAATATCTTGCAAATCCAAAGTAACTCAGAAACTAGGATGTTGATCAATGGAGCTCACTAAAGGCTGTTGAGGTCAGAGAAGAGGCTTATCTTGGAAGCATAAAGGCAAATGTTTTATATTGTTCTTTCTGGGCCACTGCTGGGTATATCTGATGGTCTTCAAAGGCATGGACTGCATTAGAGATTGTTCTATGCTGGAGAAAGGGGGAGAGTACATTATAGTTTCATGCTTGAAGGCAGATGATAACTCAACTAAAATGTGTAAATGACCCTATTTTATATTTTTGCTTCATGTCATATAGGAAAAAAATCTGTTTTTATTTTTCTGATTTATATTTTCTTATATGGAATGGCTAAATTTGGTTTAACATGTGTTTGGTTGTTTTGTAAAATATCTGCTTCCTTTAAAAAGGATGATTGTAAAATGCTGAGTCATGTTCATTAATTCACTCAACAGTGAGCCTGAGAAGGTTAATTGGGATCAGCTGGGGAAGAATTTGGCATCAAATAAGTCCCAGTATAAGTCATATCACAAAGAAGAAAGAAGAGGAGGAGTAAAAGGAGAAAGAGAAAGAAGTGAAGGAGGAAGAAAAGGAGGAGGAAGAGGGGGAAGAAGAGAAAGAGAAAAAGTGAGAGGAGGTTGATTATTATTCTAAAAAGCAGATTGAAAAAGATTATTGTGGGAATGAGAAAAAAGCGAAGGGAAGTAAAGGTTGAGTTGTCTGTACTAAATGTGAGAATTTTTGCTTCAGAAACTGGAAAACTCTATAAATCAGGATTTTCGTTTTGTTGATAGTCTAGATTTAAGAAAGTGATGGAGAAAATGTTAATAATGGGATTAAATTAAAAGTAAGCTGTGTGCATGTGTTTCCATTTTCTTTTTTTCAGAAAGTTAATTCTAAAACATTTATTTGTGTTGTTGCTGTTGAGTCATTTTCAGTCATGTCTGACTATGACACTTTTGGGGGTTTTCTTGGCAAAGATACTGGAGTGGTTTGCTATTTCTTTCTCCAGTTCATTTTACAGATGAGGAAACTGAGGCAAACAGGGTTAAGTGATTTGTCCAGGGTCACAAAGCTATTAAGTACCTGAGGGCCAGATTTGAACTCAGGAAGATGAATCTTCCTAAATCTAGGCCTGGTTCTCTATCCACTGTGCCACCTACCTACTCTAAATACTTCACACTGGTAAATAATTTTTGATGAGGCAGACTGGAAACCCCAAAATGATAAGATGACCTGCAGATAAGTACAGATGAACAAAGTCAGTGTTTAGACCTGGAGCATTATATCAATTTAGTGACCTACTATATTTTTACAAGCTTTCTCTTTTTTTTTCATGTTCTATATGGTACCATGGGCTTTCCATACTTATAAGTGAACTACATTTCTCTCTATAGATGATAATTCTTGATGTAAATGCCTGCGAGAAAATGGAATCATATATACCTTGCTTTCCATAATTTTTCTCCAAGGAAAGTTTAAATAGCTGTGACTCTACCTCTAATTCTCTGACCTTTGCCACCCTGACTTAGCCACCTCATCTCCCTGGAATGTTCCACCTCCATTCTGGCATCCTCCCATTGGTGAGTTCTTTCCAGGGCCCTCGATTTTGGGGATGGGCCCAGGCTGGCTCCACTTCATTTCTCTCTTGGCTGTGCTTCTGACTCTCTGGACTTTTCCCTCATGCCCTGACATGGGTATTTTCTTTCCCCACCTCTTTCCAGAACCATTTTATGTTTTCCCCCATTAGAACGCATGATCCTTGAGGACAGGGACCATCTTCCTTATTGCTTGAATTTATCTCCCCTGAACTTAGCACAGTACTTGGCACATAAGCAGAGCTCCCTAAATACTTGTTGCCAGCCTGATAAAGAAGCATGGCCTTGTGTCAGTGTCAAGAGGTTATATCTATGGTCCCCAAACTGTGCTCTATGGTGCAGTAGGGCACTCATTCATCAAGTGAAATATAATGATGCTCTATACTTAGACACCGCCTGGACTGCTAGCGTGAGGTAGTTCACAGTTTCAACATTCGATCAGGTTACATTCCTTTCAATGACGTTCTCAGATGTTTACTTATACTTTTGGATATGACAGTGACTTTTCAAAGTTTCTTAGATTTTGTGCATAAATATCTGTTTACTCTGATCCCATTAGTAACAGAAATGTATTTTTTAACTGGCTACTAAGTTGTTAGTACATAAGTTATTTGGACCTAACAACTTAATAAATGGGATAAATGGTGCTGTTCAACATTTCTTTAGATCTGTGGATGCCAGGGGAAAATTATTGCAACTCTATGGGTGCCATTAACCAATGAAATTTGGTAACCTTTGAATTTATGTAAAGTCCTAGGGAGATCAAACCAATGTCCTTATGACATGTCCCCCAATTTTAATTCTTAAACGGTGACAGAAATGTCACATGGCTAGTTTATGCAGAACTCGGATTTATAGCACAGGAAGCAGACAGCAGAATTGATTCTAGTCTATCTCTAGTGAGTATCTACAGCTACAATGGTTGCAGATAGGAGCATTTTCAGCCCATCACTTACCCTCTATTTCTGTTGCCTATATCCACATAGGATATTTCTTCACTTTGCCGAAACCCACACCCATGAAAATGTATGCAGGTACTTATCAGGTCTCTAATCTAATTAAGTTGC
Source organism: Gymnobelideus leadbeateri (assembly GCA_011680675.1). Lineage (NCBI taxonomy): Eukaryota > Metazoa > Chordata > Mammalia > Diprotodontia > Petauridae > Gymnobelideus > Gymnobelideus leadbeateri. Next base: position 75,812 of record WOXC01004708.1, on the reverse strand, counting down.
TTTTGTTACTGTTTTGTTCGGTGTTTTGGTAAAATGGTGGTGGCCTGGTGGGGTGGTACCTCCTCTATGGGTGTCATAGGCATCTGTAGGTCAAGTGTTCTAGGACCCTGAGGAGGAATGATCAATGGTAATGCTCGTGCAAGGGGTGCTGTATACCTGACCTCCACTCTATGCATACCCATGGATAGATGTGATATCATGCTATAGTTGAGGTTTAAAATGTAGCCTTGGTAGGGACCTGTTATGTTTGCCACAGTTCAATCCTTTCTTGCTTTCGTGATTACTTTCACCTTAGCTTAACTCAAATCTAGGCCTGAATAGAGTATACATCCAAGAAACCTAATTTGATCTTAATCAGAATTAGTAGAGACATAGAGTTAGTCCATAACAAGAGAAAAGATTGTACTATCATGTCTTGCCCTGGTCAGATCTAGCTCGAGTATTGTGTATGAGGATATGTCAGACAAGACAATGATAAATTGGAAAAGCGTCCTAAGGAGGATGACCAAGATGGTAAGGGGACTGAGACAACGCTACACAAGATCTGATAGAGAACACTAAGAAAATACTTTTGATTCAGTGATGTTTGGTTTGGAGAAGAAAAGACTTCTGGAGACATGATCATAGTATTTGACTTATTTCAAGGATTGTCACACATAAGAGGTAGTAAACTTGTTCTTGGCCCCAGAGGGAAAACAAAATAGGGAAAGGGGGTGGAAGTTGCCAAAGGCAGATTTCAATTTCATACAAAGAAAAATTTCCAGGTAATTAGAAGAAGTGGAATAGGTTATTGCAGAAAACGTATCTGGGTGTCTTCATGCAGTAGTTGAATCTGTAGAGGGGCTGATTCCTGCTTAGCTGTGGGTCTCACTAGATGGACCTCAGCAGAGGTCCATCTGAAGCTGATATCCTATGATCTTATGACCTTTCTTATCAGCAAGATGTCCTTATCTCATGCTAGGGGATGCTCATGGAATTGTGCTACTCAGACTACTGACTTTCAAATAAATTTCTTGTCACTGACCCTAACAGCTTTCTGGCCTATCTCCTCACTATCAAACCATATAAGGCTGATCCTGAGCAGGTTTCAGGCTGGCCAAGGTCACTGGGCAGCCAACCTTGATAGATGGGGTCAGTGTAAAAATCTAAATCACAGCTGTGGCCTAAAGCAGTCAATGACATGTGTTATTGATGAGTATTCTTTGTCTGGACTTTATAGTGGCCTAATGAATGAATATCAGCCAAATGAATGAGCTGCTGCTAGTCTGGGTAAGTTATAGATTTATTCAAGTAGAAGAACAGAAGGAAATTACTTAAATAAACTTGTGTATTGCTTACTTCCAGGATTCTCCTATAGACCCGAATCTGTATTTAGATATGCAGTATTTAGACATATGGAAAGGCTTAGCATTTGTTTTCTTGTGCTTTTGGAAAAAAAATAACAATGGAGAATTTCATGGTTGTTACTGATGATGAAATTCAGGAATTAATTTTTAACTTAGCATGACCTGCTGCTAGTTCTTTAATCTAACTAATGAGAATAGTTGGAATTTACATTAGTCGATTAATCAACACACTACTATTATGTGACGATGGACAAGGGAATTGCATAGTAAGTCCAAATGCCTGGCCCATAGCCACAGAGTCAATGGCAAACCCAGGATTCAGAGACCCCAGAGACCTGGGTTTGTTTTTGTCTCATGCAGACTGCTTTTAATCATGACTATAAAGTGCTTTGAAGTGCCATTATTTTGGTTAAAATTCTCTTAACCTATTCTGGTAATTGAATTGAAAAGATAATGAGGTTCTATAATAATGAGCTTTTTATGTCTTATCTTCGATCCACACCATGTATCAGGTTCATTTGCACACAAGAGAAAAGGTAGTTTTGCTGTTTGAAGATAAAACACAAGGTTTCTCTCATAAGCCCATACTACTGTTATGCTGCTAGTGGTCAGAAAAAAGACTCTTAGTTTTGAACTGGAAATTCTCACTAAAATCATTGCCCTTACTCCAGGCCCCATTTCTTTGTTTTTTAAATTTTAATTAAATTGTGTTTTTACTGTGAACATAATGATCATTGATAAATATAAACATTTACCATATAAAGGATGAAGAGACAACTACAGATATATAACAATTTCTGTTACATAGTTTGATTTTAATAAAAATATATAGATAAATCTACATATATACTATATATGTGTATAAATATTATTTTAAAGAAGATATATGTGCATGGTAGTGACAAAAATTGTGTTCCTTTTATCAATTTTTTTCTGGTAACTAAAACAATTTTTTATTGATACTTTTTGTTTTTACATATCTATTATTACCCATCACCCTAGCCCCTATCCCACCAACAGAAATACTGCCTTGAAATATATCCATTTATTCCAGTGAAACAAATCAACACATTTTCTATGTTTGAGAATTTCTATATTATTTTGCATTGTTGGTGTATTATCTTTCTGTATGTATAACACAGTGAAGAAAATGCAAATGGGTGGGAGTAGGAAAAGCTGGAACTTGTATGAATAAGTTTTTATTGTGTAAAGGGATTATTGAAATTGGAAAAAATAGATCTTAGAAGTTTCATCTCTATCATCTCTTTTTTCTATTGTTGTTCAATCATTTTTAGTAGTGTCTGACTCCTTGTAACTCCATTTGGGGTTTTCTTAGCAAAGATATGAGAATGGTTTGCCATTCCCTTTCCACCTCATTTTACAGATGTGAAAACTGAAGTAAACTGGGTTAAGGGACTTGCCCAGGGTCACACAGCTAGTAAGTGTCCGAGGCCAGATTTGAATTCAGGAAGATGAATCTTCTTGACTCCAGAACCAGAACTCTATCCACTGGGCCACTTACCTGCCCCTTTTCATCTCTATCTATACCTATAAATAGGCATGCATTTCAGAGCATTGGTATTAATTCCAGTGCCTTCACCCTGTTATTATCTCCCAGTTATTCTGAATATATTTTGTTTGTGCATAGGTGAATGCATTTATCAGACTAAAAGCTCCTTGAAAACAGGGACTAGTTTTGCCTGTCTTTGTATCCTCAATGCTTAGCATAGTGCCTGGTACATGGTAGGCACCTAATAAATGCTTGTTGACAGACTGGATGACTGTTACAAAATTTTTCTCTGCCACTGCAGATTTCTACTTTTCTACTTGAAAGTTGCTCTGGCCAAATACTATGATTCCTTACATTGTGACCTGCTTGGAGGGGAAAAAAAGCAATACTAAATAGTGCTTAGCACAGAGCTCTGTACACAACAGGTGCTTGATAAATGTATGTTGAATGAATTTC
>WOXC01004708.1:0-67500 GCA_011680675.1 Gymnobelideus leadbeateri | reverse complement strand
CCACACTTGATGATCTAGAGAGGCACATGTGACCTCGAGGCTGCAGCTCCCGCCCTCCCCTGAGATGCTCTGAGTGTGTCAGAGCTGGGATACTGAAATTCAGGGTCTGGGTCAAAATATTCTATTTGACCTCCCTGAGGACAACAGGGAGATAAGAAATAGAACAGATTGGCAAGTGTTTCTATAGATAGTCAGCTAGCATTTATTAGGCATCTATTATGTGCCAGGCACTGTGCTAAAGATGGAAAATACAAAGAAAGACCATTCCAGCTCTTTCTGAGCTTTCATTCTGATGAGGGAGATAACATGAAAGCAATTGTAGTAATATCATCATTGATGACAGTGGAACCATCACATTTGGGCACCTCAGTGCCTAGTATGCTGGATGAGGAAGAAGAAAGGGTACTTGAGGACAAAAAGTTGGAAGGGTGACTGGACCAGATCACTTATGTACAGAAGGAATCCATATTAGAAAGGATATTATTTTTAAAGATGCTCAGGGATTGTTTTACAGGATATCCCAGGGAGCAAGCTAGTTCCAAAGAATAAAAAAAATCAGAGAACCCCCCGCCACCAAGTAACCAAGAAGGCACCAGTAACCTCTAATCCATAGATGTCTATTTTTCTAACTTGATAAAGTCTTTATGAGAAGCTTTATGAATGTATTGAGACTATTCTTGTGTAAAAATTGAGAAGGAAGCATATGGTCTTTGGTTTTCTATAGCCAGTCACACAAGTGTCTGGGAGGTGTGGAGAGTACAATATCCCTCTTTATTTTTTTTAAATTACAAATAATCATTTGAGCTTGAATTATAGCTTTAGGGTGTCTCCACTACATATACTAAATCATTTTGATTCAATTTCACAAATATTCATTGCTGGATGCTGGAGAAACATACACAAAAACAAAGCTGTTGTTACCTTCTGCAAAGAGCTTATATTCTATTGAGGAGCAGATAGAATGCAAACAAATAGCAGCAGCAGCAGTGGTTGTAGTAGTAATAAGTAGTAATGGTGGTGGTGGTAGTCTGCCACCATAATAGTATCAGTAACACCAGAACTTACATAATAATAATGAAAATTATTTTAAAAGATGAGATTATTATTATCTCTATAATGAGCATTTCTTTAGAACTTTAAAATTTGCAAGATGCTTTGCATAGGACACTTCATTTATTCATCACAATAACCAAGTGAGGCAAGCTCTACTGCTATTATTATCTTTATTTCATGGAAGAGAAAATGGAGGCTGTTTATTTAAGTGACTTACACAGGGCAACACAGCTAGCAATTGAGGAAGGATTGCAATCCATTTTTTTTTCTGCCTCCAAGGCTAGCACTCTTCTTACAGGAAAGAAAGGTCTGTTTAGTAGATGGGCTGCTTAGGAAAACACCTCATGTAGAAGAAGATACCTGAATTGTGCTTTGAGGGAATCAAGGGAATCTATAAAGTGACTATACCATATAATTAATAATAAATCTATAAAATGAGAAGGGGTGCTCTCCAGACATACAGGACCAAAATGCCTTTAAAAATGCAGTCACAAATAGAGCACAAGCGTTGGAGTCAGGAGGACCTGAATTCAAATCTAGCCTCAGACACTTAACACTTACTAGCTGTGTGACCTTGGGCAAGTCACTTAACCCCAACTTCTCTACCTTTCCTCCTCCAAAAAAGACCAAAAAAAAAAAAATAAATGCAATCACAGAGATAAACCTTCCTCTGATGATTAGTCTGAAATAACATAAAACTAGCAGCAATGTTCTGGTCAAAGATGGTTGCCAGTGCCATAGATGTTACTGTGCAAAGTCCAAACGAAACAGAGATTCTCTCTCTCTCTCTCTCTCTCTCTCTCTCTCTCTCTCTCTCTCTCTCCTTCCCTCCTCCCTCCCCATCCTCCCTATCCCACTGTCTCTCCCTGTCTGTCTCTTTAAACATATATACATATATATGGTAAGGGGTACCCACTCACAGATGGCAATGTGCTCAGTGCCTTGAACCCCGGAACATATTAAGAAGATTTTCAGTGAATTTCTCATCTACTCAGAAGAGCTCAGATCAATGATTCACAAAGAAAAATGATTTATCATTTCTTATAATACAATAGTATTCCATCACAACCATATGCCACAACTATTTTGTCATTCTCCAATTGATGAGCATCCCTTCAATTTTCAATTCTTTGCCATCATAAAAAAAGCTGTTTTCCTTTATCTCTTTGAGATAAAGACCTGACAGTGGTTTAGCTGGTTCAAAGGGTATGCATAATTTTATAGCCCTTGGGGCATAGTTCCAAATTGTTTTTTGGTATGTTTGGATCAGTTCACAACTCCAACAACAATGCATTAGTGTCCACATTTTTCCACATCTCCTCAGTATTTGTTATTTTCCTTTTCTGTCATGCTGGCTAATCTGATAGGTGTAAGGTGATACTTGATAGTTGTTTTAGTTTGCATTTCTCTAATTATTAGTGTTTTTATGTGATTATTGATAACTTTGATTTCTTCTTCTGAAAACTGCCTGTTTATATACAAAAAGCTAAAAGGACCTATTTGCACAAAATTTTATAGCAATTCTTTTTGTACTGGTTAAGAATTGGAAATTGAAGAAATGCCTGTTAATTGGGGAATGGCTAATGAAGCTGTAGTATATGATTTTTTTTTTTTTTTTGCTTTTTGGAGGGCAATTGGGGTTAAGTAACTTGCCTAAGGTTACATGGCTAGGTTTTTGTTTGTGTATGTTAAGTGTCTGAGGCCGAATCTGAACTCAGGTCCTTCTGACCCCAGGGCCGGCGCTCTACTCACTGCGCCACCTACCGCCCCTGTAGTATATGATTTTAATGGAATATTATTGTGCTATAAGAAATGACAAGCAGAATGATTTCAGAAAAACTTGAGAAGATTTACATGCACTGATACATATGAAGTGAACAGAACTAGGAGAATGTCTTACATAGTAACAATAATATTGTTCAATGAAGAACCAAGAATGCAGCATGCAATGCTCCAAGACAATCCCAAGGGACTAATGATGAAGCACACTCTCTGCCTCTAGAGAAAAAAAAAAAAACTGATATTGTTTGAATAACAGACTGAAGCATGCTATTTTTCATTTTCTTCCACTTTTCTATTTTATTCTAGTTTTCTTGTACAAAATGACTAGTATGGAAATGCGTTACATAATTGCACATGTATAACCTATATCTTATTGCTTACTGTCCCAGGGAGTGGGCAGGGGAAGGAATGGAGGGAGGGAGGGATAGAATTTGGAATTCAAAACTTTGAATAAAAATGTTTAAAAAAAGCTCTATATAAATGTCAATTACACACACTCTCTCTTGCTAAAGTAGAAACTGTATACATGTACTCTCAGATATATAAACATGTTTCACATTCTCAGATGTAAGCTAGTGGTCTGGAACTTAGGACACATTCTTCCAGAAAATTAGTTGTACATTTCACTCTGACATAAATGCTAAGGGATTGGGGTAAAGCAAGGACAAAGAGAATCATTCCAGGTTTTTCTCTTACCCACTTTCACATCAGGCTTTGTTTATAGATCACAGGGAGTGTGTGTGTGTGTGTGTGTGTGTGTGTGTGTGTGTGTGTGTGTGAGAGACAGACAGACAGACAGACAGACAGATAGACAGACAGACAGAGACAGAGAGACAGAGACAGAGATAGGAAGGGACAGGGACAGGGAATAAGACAGACAGAGAGAGAGAGAGAGAGAGAGAGAGAGAGAGAGAGAGAGAGAGAGAGAGAGAGAGAGAGGAGAGAGAAGAGGAGGAGGAGGGAGGGAGGAGGGAGGGAAGGAGAGACAGAGAGACAGAGTCAGAGAGACAGAAAGGGAGGGGAAGAGTCAAAATGGGAGAGAGACAGAAAGAATGTCTGGCGTTTATATAATGCTTTAAAGTTTGTAAAGTGTTTTACAAGTATTGCATCATTTTATCCTCACAACAACTCTAGGAGGTAGGTTCTATTATTAGTCCCATTTTACAGATAAAGAAGCTGAGGAGCACTGAGAAGCTTCAGAGAGTTGCCCAGAGTCACACTGTAAGTGTCTGAGGCAGGATTGGAAGTCAGATTTTCCTGACTTCAGATATAGTAATCCATCCACTGAACCACCTAGATAGACAGAACATTTATTGTTTACTATATGCCAGACATAGTGGAGAGGTCAAGCAGAATTATGAATAGGAAGTGATCAAATTGACTTGTACTACTATGTGAGTATTTCTGATCAAATTCCAGAATATATAAATTTAGTTACATAAAATAATTATTATACATTTGCATTTCCAAAGAACTGCTAACTACAATGCGATTTTGATGTTGTAAATGGGAGTGTCCATTGAATCATTCAATAATCCTATCCTAAATAAGTAGCTACTTTAATCAATGGAGATCACCCTTATTGAATCAATGAAAGGCACTAAACAAAGTGTCAAAGGCCTTAATCAATTTTGAAAGAGTGGAAGTCATTAAATAAAATTCAATGATGCTACAAAAGAAGCTTAGTGGAATAGTTCGAAGAGACTCCTCGATCATACCTTGTGGGTCTCTGATAAAACAACAATCAGTTTGGAACCCAAGTATTTTAATAAATGGTTGACCCAATGGTAGGCATAATTCCCCAGTACTTAGCAGAGTGCCTCCAGTGTTCAACACAGTGTCTGGCACATAGTAGGTGCTTAATGAATGTTTATTGATTGATAGATTGATTCCAGTCAAGCACCTGAGAGGTAATCATTCAGGTGGGGTAGAATAGCCTCCAGAGGAGGACCTTATGAAGTTCAGAAGGTTAGAACATTTTAGACTTTCCATTGGTATCCTGGTAATGTCATCAGAACAGCAGCATTTGATAGCAATGTCTGCTTTGGAAGCTGAAGAAAAACTAGACACAATGAGCAAAGGGAGCTTGAGGACTCTATTAGAACCATAGCAGAAAACTATTCCAAGACTAATGACAACTTCATAGGACCTGAACAAAAAAAAGAGATTTTCAGTAGCTTGGAGTTGTGAATTACCTTTTATCATATGTACTCTCTAGACTTGAGCCCACTTTCCCCTGGAAACCATACATATTTGTTGCAGAATGTGCCCCTAGTTTGGAGTGATGGTTGTACTGATTATTTTTCCTATACCACCTTGATAAATATCTGTTACTAGAAGTTTGTTAAGTCTAGTTGGCTATTTTATATTTACTGATAGTCAATGAAGGAAGAGCACTGATGGGGGTTCACGATCAATAGAACTAAAGAAAGTCCCATTACACTTCAGCTTTATCTTTATAACTTTGTGATCAGAAGTAGCCCGATACCTTCTAGGGACTTAGCTTGGTGGTGCTTATGAGTATTAGAAGAGTGAGTCATGAGTCTTAGAGCCTACCTTACACTGTTCTATGTGGGAGTTTATAGTGTATTAATGGTGCCACTATAAAGCAGTGCTGGTTGGAATGCTTTCAGTTAGCTTTTGTGACTTTTATAAACCATGAATGTCCCTTGAAAAATTCTATAGATAAAAACTAGTTTGGGGAAAAAAACCAAGTCAATAAAATCTCTCTCTCTCTCTCTCTCTCTCTCTCTCTCTCTCTCTCTCTCTCTCTCTCTCTGTCTCTCTCTCTCTCTCTCTCTCTCTCTCTCTGTCTCTCTCTCTGTCTCTCTCTCTGTCTCTCTCTCTCTCTCTGACTTACTGATTGATTGAAGTGCAAGGTTCTCCATATTCTTGAAAGAAAAATCAATGGTAAATTCACTTTGCTACTCAGTAAGAGATCATGAATCATTTTAGCATTTTTTTCATATCGTGAGTAAACAGAATGCTTACATGAAGGTAATAGCATTCCACCCAGTAAATAATTTCCAGAACTCTGAAAACTCAAATTTTCCTGAAATTTTTACTCAAGCTGCTTGAAATACTTCCATTTAGTCAAAATGAACCTGATAAGACCTTGTGTTTATGAATTGAGTTTTCTTTCACCTTTATCCTTTATTCATAATATTTAATCCCACCATGTTTCATTGTGCATATGCTGTACAATATATCTATAATTTATGCCACAAAGCCTTATTTTCATCTTCTTTGTAACCTCAACACATGTTCTTTATTGTATGGTGATGTCAAAGGAAATGTGTACATTTAGAAAAAGTTTTGAATTTTTCATGAAGGATAACTGGGGCCAGGAGACATCTATGTAGATGTTGGGAAAAAGAACAAGTCTATTTCAGAGAGAATTTTAAAAACTAATCACAAAGATCTTCCTTCTCTTGACAGGAAGAGGGTGGGACTAAGGGACAGATTGTTGCATAGGACAATTTTTTTCTTTTGGTTTAACTACTTTCCTTTGTTACAGAGAAGCAAAGTTGTAGCTTTGGAGGGTGGAGGATAGGATGGTATGTACAGATGTGACTGACATACAAACAAAAGGCATCAATAAAAAACTAAAAAGAAAAAATGGAATGTATGATAACTTTCTTTTCTCTCTATCTTATCTCGTTGGAACGTTAGATCAGGGAAAAGGGTCTTTCTTAGCCTATATTTAGAAATAACAAGATGTCTTCTTAGCTTTCTGACTGTCCCCTTTTGCCAAGTTTGGGTAGATATGGGGTCACCAGTATGGTTAAAATTAAGCAAGTAAATAGTTTACTCCAGGTGTTTATTTTTGGTTTTCAGAATGAGGATAGAAGTCATTCAGCAGGGATAGGTATAACATTAAAGTCTTTTTGAATGGTGCCTATCAGTGAAGGCCACATACATAGGCAAGATAGGTAGATGCCTAAGTGATGTGTTCTAAGAAGTACTGGCACAGGGGACTCTGACATGAAAGTATATCTCCTCGCAAATGATTGATATCCCACCATTAAAGCTTCATTCTTGTAGGGGATGGGGCAAAGGTGTTATCCCCAAGGCATTAAAATTAAATGGCTCTGGAAAAAGAAACACACTAAGCTATTACCAGTCACTAAACTAATCCCCACGGGGTTATCAGGTCCTTTCTCATATGGCATATAGCCAAGATTAGATTTTGATACAGGGAAAAGTGGAAGAAAATGTTCAGATTATATATACTTCTCATTGAAAGTAGACCCAGGTGCGGCTAGGTGGCGTAGTGAGTAGAGCGCTGGCCCTGGAGTCAGAAGGACCTGAGTTTGGATCTGGCCTCAGACACTTAACTCACACACAAACAAAAACCTAGCCGTGTGACCTTGGGCAAGTTACTTAACCCCAATCGCCCTCCAAAAAAAATAAAAGAAAGTAGACCCAGGATAGGGCTCTGGTGCTACAGTGAGACAGAGACAGGGACACAGAAAGATGTGACAGGTGAGGGCACAAAAGATATGCTTTGTTTTTTTTTAATATCTATTTTCTAGGGCCATAATTTTGATGCCTCTCCAGTGAGTTGGTTGATTCCCTTGAAGAACAAGTGTCTAGATGAGGACAAACAGATAGTAAAAGGGCCTTGGGATTTGGTAGAAGAAATTAGGATGTCTAACATGAAAAAGATGGGGTGGTAGTGGTGGTGATGGAAGAGGGCATGAGAGCTGCCTTCATATCTCTGAAAGACTGATGTGTAAAAAAAAAGATCATATTTATTCTGCCTCTCCTAGGTAGGAGAGCCGAAAATTAGGGTTAGGGATTGTAAAGAAGAGCTAGGTGGAGCCAAGATGGCAGAGTAGAAACAGCACTTCCAAGGTACTCTCTCCCACACCACTTCAAAATCATGTGAAAGGGGACTGTGAACAACTTCTGGAGCTCCAGCACCCACAGAATGGCACAAAGAAGCTAACCTCTTGCTGGGGACAGCCCAGCAGCCCAGCAGGGAACAGCCAGAGCAGTGCTCTGGGAGCTGAGCTGAGGCCTGCATGATTTTGAAGTGGTGTGGGAGAGAGTACACAGACATGCCTAGGACAAAGTGAGAGACTAGTGCCCTATGGACTTTGGGATCAGTATTTGGGGAATGCATCGACTTCTTCCCCTGGGGGTGAGAAGTGGCTGAGGAGACTTAGCACAGAGTCCATTTTGCAGCTTCAGTTGCAGCTTCAGCTCCTAGCCTGCAAACTGTAGGGAGATCCAGCAATCAGTCTTGGGGGGTAATCGCTCATGCTTTAACCTCCCTGGATCTGGATTGCTGTCTGGAATGGATCTGAAATTTGAATTTTTAAAATTAAATGTTTCAAATATATAAATACTATTATTAATACTCTTTTGCATGTAATTGGGAGATAAGATATGCAGGCATTGGGGCACAGAGATTCACTTTGCCCTAATGGTAAAGTCGAAGGGGGTATGGGAGAAGATATGGGAGAGAGCAGATTGGACAAGGGGATATCTTGTGGGACTGCTATTCTGGGGGTGTTGTGTAGGGGAAAAATGGGGAAAATTGTAACTCAAAATCTGGCATAAATGAATGATGTAAACCAGAAGTTAATAAAGTATTTGTTAAAAAGAAAAAAAGGAAATTGTAAAGAAGAAAATGAAGGCTTGACATGAGAGGCAAGTCCCTCTCCTAAAGAAGAATGGGCTGCTTTAGGAAGTGGACACCCCCTTCCCTCTCCCAATCATGATAAGCACATTGAGAAGACAAAAGTTTGGGAGCTATTTCTGCTTATTCTGGGCTATCATCAAAAACATCTAAAGTCAACATGACATTCAATTTCAGTTCAGGAAAAAGGCAATCTGACTTTCTTCATCCTGACTATTATTTTCAAAGGCATGTTTTAAAGCAAACTGCCTGGTATGGAAGGAAGATTACCAATGCAATCTACTTCCAGAAACAAAAGGACCTGAGAAAGGAAAATTACCTGTAGAACTGACAGACCTTGATGACTGACTAGATATGGGAAGTAAGGAAGAAGAAGTAAAAGAAATTTCTGAGCTTTTAAGACTAGCTGACTGAAAATATAAGTCATGGCATTTAAAAATTATCAGCCACATTTATGTAATATTATGCTTGTGATGTGCTTATTTTAAATGAGAGGAAACTGAGGTCAAAGAGGTTCCAATAATTTTTCTGGTTCCCAATCCCATATGTACTAGAGTTGGGATTTGAATTAATAATCTTTTATCTCTCTCTCAGAGCTGGGCTCTTTCCCCTCCTCTAAAAAAACGAATATTCACTGAGGATATAGCAAGAGCACAGTTACAAAATTATTCTGCAATCATCTAGGATCACACTTTTCTCCCATCCCTCTTTAGTCCTTTGATAAAATGAGCTCACCATTTCTATAAAGTAGTGCCCCCCACCAAGTTCACTTTCAGTATAACTGACAGAGGAGTGACTGTCATTCCCCCCCACTTTTTTTAAATTTATGCTGAGTTGTCAAGCAGGTCACTAAGAATTTGCCTTCTCACTGAACTTGATTGTCTGCAAAATCTGGCTTGGATCCAGGTTCTTAGACCACAGATAGCCCACTGTGCAACCTTTAAAAGTTCACAAGGTCATAGATTAGCGAGATACTTTTCCCCTAAGACAAGAAAAAAAATATATGGAAGTACAGAAACTAAAGCAAGAACATGGTCTTAAGGAACACATGGTTTTGGGCTGGAAAAAGACATTAAAACCTGAGGTGTCTCTTTCTACCCTGAGGCTTACAATACTTCTCACTGAGACAAAGCCAGGCAGGAAAGAGACCAGTGCTCTTTCAACTCAATTCAATGAAAATTTATTAAGATATGGACCAGGCACTGGTTTGGGCACTGAAGACTAAAACACAAAAATACGCTCTACACTTTCCTTGTTGTTGCCTTGTCATTAATTTAGAAATAGGGGACAAAGGGAGAGAAGTTTATTTTATGGGGAAGATAATGAGTTCAGAATCAAACATTTTGAATTTAAAATGCCAGCAAGACACATAGGTGGAGATGTCGAGAAGTTTGTTGGAATTAGAGATCTGGAGCTTAGAAGAGTCTAGCCTACCTTAACCTGGTAACTGGCTTATTCCCTTGGTTCCAGTAGCAGATGAAATCCCACCTTCTACGAGAAGACATTTCCAATCCCCTTAACTCTAGAGTCTTTATCACTGATTTATCTCCTATATAACCTGTTTGTACCCTGATTGGTTGCAGCTTTTCCTTAGATTGTGATATTCTTGAAAACAAACACTGTCTATTGCCTTTCTTCATATTTCCAATGATTAGCACAATGACTGGTTCATAGTAGGCAGCTAATAAATGTTTATTCATAGATTTACTGGTGATTTGGTTATTGATTAGTGATTTTGCTGTTGATGCTGGAATTTAGTTAAACCAAGCCTCAAGAGATCTGAGACCCTTTTTCCAATAGCATAAAGGAGTAGAAAAAATCCCCATTGTAACCTTGTTGTAATACCTATCTTCAACTACTATGAAAAATGACAGTTTTACCAACTCATTCCTCTGGGAAAAGTTCCTGCTGTTGAACAGTATAAAAGTTGGTGTTTGAGTATGCATATGTTTAGCTTTCTTTAAGTCTTGTCCTTAAACACATGCGTCCATGTTTGGGAAGAGGAGTTTGACTAGGATTCAATTGGTGGAGATCAAAAAAACAAATACATTGTGGTTATGGCATTAGTTGGTCATTGATTGTCTCCACCTTGACCTTAAAACATTTTTGAACATTTCTTTTCTGTCTAAAAAAAATGATTTCTTATTGTATCTAATTTAAGCTACCCTTCTGAACACAAAATTCTGACTTGGTTGATATTAAACAGAAAATGAAACCAAGAATAGGAGAGAAGTTGCCAGTCCAATAGATTTTTTCCTTGCCTTCTCTTCCTTCCTTTCTCTTTTATTTAAAATAGATTCTTAAATTGGATAAAAGAGGAGACATAATAACTATTCAGAATGCTTCTGAGTCAAACAGAAAATTATCAAACTACTTAACTTTGATGCCAGGGTAATTAGAGCCCAATTATTTCTCTCATTTAGATCTAATGGATGGTGATAGATTTAAAAAAATCGATGTACTGTAAATTGCTTTCAGTGAGTGGAGAACTTTGCAAGAGACAAGCATTTCTCTTCCCTTGATAATGAGAAATGTTAAAGACAGGGGTGGAGCCAAGATGGAAGAGTAGAAACAGCTCATCCAAGCCACTCTGCCCCCAGATTCCCCCCAAACTATGTAAAAGGGGACTCTGAACAACTTCTGGAGCCCCAGCACCCACAGAATGACACAGAGAAGCTAACCTCCCGCTAAGGACAGCCCAGCAGCCCTGCAGGAAGGACCAGCGCAGCAGTCTGGGAGCCGGCAGCGAGCAGTGTGCAGAGCCCGGGAAGCCGAGCTGAACGGAGCCCAGGTCCCCGTGAGCCGAGGTTTTAGCCCCAGGGCAGCAGGGCCAGCAGCCGGCTGGAGAGACCCCAGAACACCAGCAGCTGTGGCAACTACAGAATTATCAACATAGACATGCCTAGGACAAAGTAAGAGGTTAGTGTCCTATGGACTTTGGGACCAGTATTTGGGGAATGCGTCGGCTCCCTCCCCTGGGGGCTAGAAGCTGCTGAGGAGACACGCCATTTTGTAGTTTTCAGAGGCAGCACCAGCTCCTGGCCTGTGAATTGTAGGGAGATCCAGCGATCAGTCTTGGGCGGGGGGGTAATCACTCTTGCTTTAACCTCCCTGGATCTGGATTGTGATCTAGGGTGGAAGTCATGGGTGGGTTTACAGCTTGCCAGAAACGGAAGTTGCCCCCCACACGTTCCGGACGAAAATTCCTCTATCTGGCCTTAAAGCCATAGTGTGGCAACAAGCCCAAAAGTCAAGTAATTAAGTGGCAACATGCCAAGGCAAAGGAAACAGAAAAATGCAACCCTAGACTCCTATTTTGGGGGCATAGAGCGGGAAAAGGACTGTGAGGTCAGAAGTCCTGCTCCAAAAGCCCCAGGGGAAAATATGAGCGGGTTGCAGGCCATAGAGGACCTTAAGAAGGACTTTAAAAATCAAATAAGAGAAGTGGAGGAAAAATTGGAAAGAGAAATGAGAAGGATGCAGGAAAAGTATGAAATGAGGGTCAACAGCCTGACTGAGGAAAACAACACCTTAAAAAATAGACTAACTCAAATGGCAAAGGAGGCCCAAAAGGGCAATGAGGAGAAGAATGCCTTAAAAAGTCGAATTTGCCAGATGGAAAAAGAATCTCAAAAGTTCACTGAGGAGATTCATTCCTTCAGAGTTAGACTGGAGCAAATGGAAGCTAATGACTTTATGAGAAATCAAGATGCTGTTAAGCAGATCCAAACAAATGAAAGATTAGAAGGCAATGTGAAATATCTCATGGGAAAAACCACTGACCTGGAAAATAGATCCAGGAGAGACAATTTAAAAATTATTGGACTACCTGAAAGCCATGATCAAAGAAAGAACCTAGAAATCACCCTTCAAGAAATTCTCAAGGAAAATTGCCCTGATGTTTTAGATCCAGAGGGCAAAATAGAGGTTGAAAGAATCCACCGATCACCTCCTGAAAAAGATCCCAAAAAGAAAACTCCCAGGAATATTATAGCCAGGTTCCAGAATCCCCAGATCAAGGAGAAAATACTACAAGCAGCCAGGAAGAAACAATTTCAATATTGTGGAAACACAATCAGAATAGCCCAGGACCTGGCAGCTTCTACACTGAGGGATCGAAGGGCATGGAATATGATATTCCAGAGGGCAAAAGAACTGGAAATGAACCCAAGGGTCACCTACCCAGCAAAACTGAGTATTTTGTTTCAGGGGAAAATATGGTCATTCAGTGGAATAGACGACTTTCAAGCATTCTTGAGGAAAAAACCAGAGTTGAATAGAAAATTTGACATCCAGACACAAGAAGGAAGAGATGCCTGAGAAGGTAATCAGGGAAATGAAATCAAAAGGAACTTATCAAAGTTGAACTATTTACATTCCTATATGGAAAAGCAATAACTGTGACTGATGATATCTTTCTCACTATGAAAACAATGGAAGAAGGGTGTGTGGTCATATGAATACATATGTGAATGTGTGTGTATATGCTTACAGTTATATATGGATAGAGAGCATAGGTTTAATCTGTTGGGAAGGGAGAATAGTCAAGGGATGAAATTATGAGGTGAGAGAGGAAAGTGGGAAGAGGAGATGGGGAGAGACAGGGTAGGGTAAACTATTTCATGCAGAAGAAGCAAGGGGAAGTGGTTGCAAGGGAGGGAGAGATTAGGAAGGCAAAAAAGGCAAAACCACATTCACATTGAATTTGGTTCAGGGAGAGAATGACATACATACTAAATGGGATATCTCAACCTGCAGCAGAATAGGGGGAAGGGGGATGAGAGGAGGGATGATGGATGGGAGGGCATCCTTGGGGGGAGGGGAGGTTGGAAGTACCCACTATAGAAGAGGGACAGGATCATGTAGGGAATGGACCAGGTGGGGGGTGGGATGAGTGGGAGGGAATTATAAGCAGCCTTGTACAATATATCTACTATGATAATGTTTTGCATAGCTAGACATGTACAACATATACTGAATTACTTATCTCCCCAGAGGGAATGGGTGACAAGGAAGGAAGGAAATGGATCTGAAATTCGAGGTCTTAACATTAAATGTTTCAAATATATATAAATACTATTATTAATACTCTTTTGCTTGTAATTGGGAGATAACATGTGCAGGCATTGGGACACAAAGATTCACCTTCCTCTAATGGAAAAGTCGAAGGGGGTATGGGAGAAGGTATGGGAGAGAGCAGATTGGAGGAAGTGATATCTTGTGGGACTGCTATTCTGGGAGGTTGGGTAGGGGAATAATGGGGGGAAAATGATTGTAACTCAAAATCTGGTGGAAATGAATGATGTAAAACAGAAGTTAATAAAGCATTTGTTTAAAAAAAAGAAAAGAAAAAAAAGAAATGTTAAAGGCAAAGCAAAAGACAAAACAAAACTCCAGACCTCTAAGTATTCATTGTCAACTAATGGTATGACTTGTGTTTTAGATGTGTGTTCTGGGTATATCATCACGTATTTTCTTCCATAAGGAGAATCAAAATGTGGCCCAAATCAGTCTTGTTTTCCTCCCGATAAGATCAAAGTCACAGGCAGAATTTTCTTGTTGCTTTCGGATTTGTCATATGTTTCGACTGAGATGGAATGTCTGATCAGCTAGACCATAGAATTTTCTTGGCTTCTAATTTGTGTGTTAGTTCCATTAAAGTCCAATTCTGATGGGGCATTATGATACAAAGATGTTCCTGGATTCTTGAAGATGAGGCCTTAGAGATCACACTTTTTCAGATTTGTATCCCTCCTTATGTTTCCATCTTTTCTCCATATTTTGGAGGGCAGAGGAGGGATCTAGTGATTTCTGATTTTGTCATTGTAGCATGATCCAAGCACAGAAATTTCCTCCACTGATACATAGTAGCCTCTCACCTGGAACTTCATTTAGAGGGAGTATTGCTTGGGAACAGATAGATACTATTAAAAAAATCTTTTAAACATTTTTATTTAAAGTTTCAAGATCTAAATTCTCTTCCTTCCTCCCTCCCCTCCCCTCTTCCGGAGATTGTAAGCAATCAGATACAGGTTGTTCATGTTCAATCAGTTAAACCATTTTCCTATTAGTCATTACAGTTAGATCCTATTATCAACCTTACTTTTCAAGTGAGAAAACTTAGAGTTGAAGTCACTTGCCTCTGGTCACAGAGATAATATATACCAGAGGCAGGTCTTCAATCCAGTAACTTCCTGTAATAAAAATCACTCTATTGATTTTGTTGTTGCTCAGTTGTTTTCAACGGTGACTCTTCATGACCCTATTTGGGATTTTCTTGGTAAAGATACTGACATACTTTGCTGTTTCCTTCTCCAGTTCATTTTACAGTTGAGGATTCTAATGCAAACAGGGCTAAGTGCCTTGCCCAAGATCACACAGACAGTATCTGAGGCCAGATTTGAATTCAGGAAGATGAGTCTTCTATGCACTGTGCTACCTAGCTATCCCACTCTATCAATGCAGTTTGGCAACTTCTGCAATTTACTATCTTAGGGAGTTACCTAGGGGCCCCAACAGGTTAAGTGATCTGCTCCAGGCTCCATGGTCAGTATGTGTCAGACTCAAGACCTAAACCCAGGGCTTTCTGACTCAAGTACTCACTGTGTTAGCTGCAAGGACAAAAGGAGAATAGAAATAGTTCCACCCCTCCAAGAGTTTCCATTCTATTAAGGGGAACAGTAGCATGGTCTACACTGGTCTTATTTCTATTTATAATCGGTTGAGCAAGTCCCGTTAGGTTCACGTAGAATATTCTGCCTAAGTGTCTTATATATACATATATATGTACATATATATATATATGTATATATTATAAAATTTCATAGGAACCTTAGAAGATGTTTTATGGAAAGACAGTATATAAGGCAATGAGGTACAGAGGAATAATCATTTGACTTGTTATGAAGACCTGGGTGTGAAAACCCCCACTGACATTTATCAGCTTGCAAATGACTTAAGCTTCCTGAGCCTCAGTTTTCTCACCTACAAAATAGGGTAACAATATCTACTTTGTTGTGTATGTCAAATGAGATATTTTGTGAAGTGCTTTGCCAAACTACAAAGCATTTTCTAAATGTTGATTCCTATGAGAGTGGAGTTAATCTCCCAAACAAATAAGTCAGTCCATTAATGTCCTGGGCAAACATATGGAGCATCTTAATCATCTTCAGTTTATTTGCAGCTGAAACGAACTTTCAAAGTACATTTATCTCCTGCTGGGTTAAAACAGAAGAGATGAACTTTGTCTTCATAACAATGATAGTTACTCAAATCCCTGAGCTCAAAGACATGGGAGATAGCCTGAAAAAGCATCTTTTTCATTATATTGTATTATGGAAATGCTTGTTTCATCCCATTAATTAAAAATAAAATAATTATTTTTAAAAAGTCCAGGTGCATCTCTTGACTAGGTTAGTTAGCTGCTTTCAAGCTTTAACTAGCAAATTTATGGACTAAGAATGCATGAGTGAAAGGAACGTAGTACATGCTTTTTGATTGCCCAATAGATTTCATGGTATAATCATAAATTTATAATCATAAATCATAAACAGTTCCAAACTCTTCATGGAACATTAAAGGCTTACAAACAAATTCACCAAGTTTATTACTGAGATAAAAGTGGAAAACAACCAGAGCTGCTCAGAAGACACAGTGGTAACATTTTTATTCAAATATCATTCCACACACTCTAGGGAAGGATGTAAGCTTTCACTGAGAATTAAAAAGGTATGTGGTTTGTTTCTTGGTCTGTCTGTCTGTCTCTGTCTCTCTCTGTCTCTGTCTCTCTGTCTCTGTCTCTCTGTCTCTCTGTCTCTCTGTCTGTCTGTCTCTGTCTCTCTGTCTCTCTCTTTCACAACATGGCTCTTTTAAAGACACCTATGATTTCATTGGTATAGGAAGCTCTTGATGATAAGCTTACTGTACCAACATGTAGACTTGCCTACTTCTCTTCAATGACTAGTCTTAGAGAGTTGTCTGGGACCCTGTAAAGTTAAGTGACTCTCCCATGATCAGGATGCCATTATATTGCAGAGGAAGGACATGAGCCCAGGTTTCCCTGACTCCAAGGTCAGCTCTCTATTGCCCATACTTCTCTGCCTCCCTGAGAATATATCCAAATAGCAAAGGTAATCCAAAATAAACTAGGATTCCAAAGGAGGCATATTTGTTTTTCTCTCTTCCACAATTTTTAAAACTCAATGAGGAATTTGCTAATTAGATTGCCCTAACATAGCAGTTGACATCTGCCCTAGTTTCCTTCCAGCATCAAAGATAGTTTAATTTGAATAAAAGCTTTTTCCTCCATGATTTGACATTCTTCCACCCCACCCCACCCTCAACTCAAGTTTGATCTCACTGCAAAGTCATAATCTTCTAATTATGATTAGACTTGGGAAAAAAGGAAAATGTGAAATGGGGAGCTAACTTGGTCTGTCATTTTCAGCTGTCTCTTGATGCTATCTGTGTTAAGCTCTATTTTATTATATTGATGCATAAGGGAAGACTTTCATCCTCATTGCCCTTCTTTGCCTTTTACTGGAACCTACTGGGAAGTTACAGAATTGTGGCTATAATGATAATTTCCTATGTCATCATGGAAATTCATGTGGAGGTCACCAAATTTATCTTCATGACTCCCTTTCAAAAGCCAGACAATAAAAAATTTTTCATGGGATGCATTGATTCTAAGCTGGCATCAGACTGAAATTTAAGATTCTGGTTGGGTGATGAAAAGGTAATGAAATTAAAATAATTACACCTGTTTGAGAATGGAAGTAAGATCACCATCATGTAAGTAGAGTTGGAAATGTTGGAAAAAGAATATACCTTTACAGATGGTTGGATAACCTGTAACATATCTTCAAACTATGAAAACTCTATGATTCAGTTCCAATTATCTGAAGGTCTTTTTTTATTCTGGTGAATTGAACTATCCTGAAGCTAACCATCTCATTGGAGGTCTTTGTGGAAAGATCGTGTGATCACTTGTTAGCCATAATGGAGGGAGTAGTATCTCCAGTCATCCTGATCTATATCTTGCCACTGGACCCAAATAGCTCTGGAGGAGAAAGTGAGGCTGGTGACTTTGCATCGACCTCCCTCACTTAAATCCAATTCACTTTCAAGTCATGGCATCACTTCCCTGATATCAAGGTCTTATTCAATAATGAAGGACAAAAAACAACAGCCATGATGACGTGAACATTATTTTCAGGTAAGGGTTGGACTAAATCACTGCTGATGTCCCTCCTCACTCTTAGCTTCTCTGTTTTATATGTGTTTTCCTTGTGGGGGAAAGAAAAAAAAAACTTACTTTGAATCAAGCTGTACTCACAACTTAGTGGTAATATACTTGTAGTAAAGACATCAAATTCATACAGTTTGGGCCTGAAGGCAGGGTGTTTTGATCCAAGGCAGATCTGATTGAATAAGACTTTTATTTGCTTCTCTTCATGAAGCTTCATTTGTAGACCCAGAATTTTCAGATAAAAGACTTTGGGTCAAAATTTCACCAGAAGAATTGTGAATAGGGCAGCTTCCCCGTCCAACTCTATAACATTCCAACTACATGCAAAATCCAGTTCCAGGCCTAACAGTATAAATAGGCCAAATCAGGTGATTTGGCTTTGGAGGTTATAGAGCAGAACTAGTTTCTGTTGTGTGTGGGTGGATGAGCAGGGCAATCAATGGAAGGCCTAGTCAATCTGTCTCTACGGGTGGGCAAGATGCCCATACTGTTGAGGCATGTAAATCCTTGCTCAATAATCCATCTCTTGACACAGAAGCTCTAGCCAACTCTTTTCTGGCTTGGTATATGGGGAATCTTTTACTGTGAAAGAGTTAAAATTCCTTTTAAAAATCCTGTGTGTGCCTGACTTCTGACTCTTTCCTTTGCTTCCTTCTCTAACTCATGTGGTTTTTTGACCTACAAGAAAATTTTCAACTGCATTTGATGATGGACCTCAAGTCTAGGGAGCCATATATTTATCTACAGGTCTTCATACAAGGGAATTATGCCTGGGGTACTGAAGGGAGGGACACTGGCAAGAGTATTAGGAAGAGGATTATTGTTCCCCTATGAGTAAGAAAAGGGAGGGAGGGAGAGAGAGAGAAATGAATATGTCTTATGATTTATTTTGTATGTGTTATTGAATTTGTATGTTTAATCCATGGTTTAGGGATCCCCAGCCTCTGAAGTTCACAAGACCTGGGTGTGGTGATGGGGGCTCCCCCCCAAAATTACATTCTTTCTAGTTTGTATTTCTATATTCAGAGTTTACTTTGCAATATACCTAGATATCTGCAAATGTAAGTAATAGGGTCCCCACTCAAGGCAACTCAATGTTACAAATGCCCCTAGGATAGAGAACAGCCTTTGTTTCAGGTCTGACCATGGCACCCCTCCCCCCACTCAGTAAACTCCAGTGAACCCTTATTTTACCCAGGATCAA
Source organism: Gymnobelideus leadbeateri (assembly GCA_011680675.1). Taxonomy (NCBI): domain Eukaryota; kingdom Metazoa; phylum Chordata; class Mammalia; order Diprotodontia; family Petauridae; genus Gymnobelideus; species Gymnobelideus leadbeateri. The sequence continues at coordinate 48,564 of WOXC01004708.1, read as the reverse complement.
ATATAAAATGCTCCATTTGACATTCAAAGCCCTTTGGTACATACTTCCTCTGCACCTTTTCAGTCTTCTGACACTTGGATACACAGGCCTACTTGTCTACTGTTCCACACATGGCATACTCTATCCCTAGACTCTATGCCTTTAAATTAGCCACTGCCTTTGCTTGGAATGCCCTTTTCCCTCCCCACAGCCTCCAGGCTTCTCTGTTCTCTTTCAAGACTCAACTCAAATCCCACCTTCTGCAGGAGATCTTTCCTGATTCCCCCTCCTGCTAGTGCCTTCCTCTCTGGGATTACCTTCCATCTACACTGTACACATCTCATTATTTATTTGTTATGTCTTCTAGTAGAATGGGAACCCCTTGAGGACAGAGGCCAGTACACAATCATAGTTCCTAGTAAACAGTAAGCACTCCATAAATGCTTGTTGACTGACTTATTTCACCCTGCAGAAAGATGAAGGAAAGAAGGAAGGAAGGAAGGAAGGAAGGAAGGAAGGAAGGAAGGAAGGAAGGAAGGAAGGAAGGAAGGAAGAGGGAGGGAGGGAGGAATGAGGAATTAAAGGAAGGAAAAATGAAGGAAGAAAGAAAGAAGGAAAAAGGGAGAGATGGAGGAAAGGGAGGAAAGAATGAAGGAAAAAGAAACACTTATTGAATGCCTACTATGTACCAAGAGCTTTACAAACATCTTGTTTGATCCTCAAAACAATCTTGAGAGATAGGTACTATTATGGTACTATGGTACCATTAGGGAAAATGAGGTAAACAGAGGTTAAGTGACTAGACAAGCTAGGAAGTTTCTGAATTGGTATCTGGGCTCAGGTTTTCTTAACTCCAAGCCTGATGCTTCTCTACATAGAGCCACCTAGCTGCCTCTAATGCACAGTGGTCATAGGAGTCAACAAACACAGAAAACACATTAAAGCCTTCATATCTCATAAACTCCTCTCAGAAGGGAATTGAATTGGGTATAGCCAAGGCAGCACCCTGATATTCCAGTAAAGTCCCTGTAGCAGCAAGCACCCCAGCATCCCCAGGGTGCCAACACAGGTTCTTAGATCTGCTTTTGTAAAGGAAAGCAACTCAAAATCAGTTAACAAGCTTAGTTTAATCAAACAAACATATCATTTACCTAGTTCAGGGGAAAAGGTCAGCACACCAAACTTCAGAGTATACAGACAGATCAAATAGACAGGCTTCCAAACTGTCCAACCATTATATCAACACCAAATCACAGTTACCAGAGAGGGAAGCATCAACATCTAGGTTTTCAAAGCCGGGGGGGCTCTCAACGGCTTCCCAGAGTCTCATCTGGTCAAATCACACAACACTTCTCAAAGTGAGCCCCAAAGCAAAGCCTCAAATCAGGGATTATATAGTCTTCTCCTGGTTTAGAGAATGTAACCACCCTCTTGACCCACTGCCCAATCACACAGCATCAAGGTGTGGTCATTCTTGAAAACTAAGCCTCCTACCACAGGCTCCATGTGACCACATTCAGCCTATTAGGGGGCAGAGTATACTTTCAAATTAAAGAAGGTTCTCAGAGTCACTTAAGTCAATCAAAGTCTCTTAAGCCAATCAAAGGGCCTAGGGGCAGGCAAGATCTTCAAATCTGCATTTCCATTACAGTCCCTTTCCCCCATAGAGATCTATACAGTCCCTCCCAGATGCATGACACCCTGTGATGAAGGCTCTCTCTCAAAAGAAAAACATCTTTTCTAATCAAATTACCAAGGGATTGACTTTATAAAACTTGATAAAATAATAATGAATTGTATTTAGGGGAACACAATATTTAGAATTTCAAGGGAAATAAAAAAATATAGGAAAGAATGAAGAATAATACTTTGGTCCCTCAGCCTTTACCTATTCCTATTGTAAGACAGTAATCATTGCTATTTGACATTGGTTAAAACAGATAAGGAGATCAGTAGAGCAGATTAGATAAGCAAAAATCAGGGGCAATTCACTTTAGTAGATCAACATTCAATCAATGCACAAAGACTTCCTATTTGACAAGAATTGGTGAGAAAACTTGAAAGCAGAAAGCAATTTCACAAAAAATAGGTTTAGGTCAGCACCTTAAATCATGCGTGACAATAGGACCCAGTGGATAAACAACTGAAATGTACAGGGGGGGGGGGGGAGACAAACTGAGAGAGAAAGAGAGAGAGAGAGAGAGAGAGAGAGAGAGAGAGAGAGAGAGAGAGAGAGAGAGAGAGAGAGAAGTTAGAATGCAGTGCAGGTTTAAGAGGTAGGTTTTGGACAAAATTAATTTACTTTGGGCATATTGAATTTGAGCCATTGGTGGGACATCCAAGTGGAGAAATCTAACAGCAAGTTACACATGTGGGAAGGGAGTTCAGGGAAGATATCTGAGGGCTAGAGATGGAGGTGATAATTGAAGCTGCTGTTATTAAATAACCAAAGTTAGAGGGGTGAGTGGATGAAGAGGAACCAGTGAAAAAGTATGAAGACTTTCCCTAGATTTCAACTTTGTAACTAATTAAAAATTATCTTTCCTCATGGCACTTTATACCTTTTCTACGAATTTCTTCTAATTCAGGAATTCTTAACCTCAGATCCACACAGCCCCAAGGTTCCTGTAGATAGGTTAATGGGGCTCTATACATTTAGCTGGAGAAAAATTAAATCTTTATTTTCATTAACTTCAAAATGAATTTTCTTTCAGTTATGAGCATAAAAAAGAAACAGCAAACATCATTCTTAGAAAGGATCCACGGATTTCAATCGACTACCAAAAGGGTCTATGAGACACAGCAGGTTACTAGTCCACTCCACACTAAGATTTTTATATAGTATCATATATTTGTGCATGGACAGTGTCTCTCTCCATTAGATTTGTAAGCTTGATAAGAGTAGAGACCTTGACTTACTTAACTTCTTGTTAACTTTTGTATCTCCTGTCCCTGGCATTTAGCACAGTACTTTGCATGTAGTAGGTAGGTACTCAATGAGTCATTGTTGAATGGAAGAATGAATGAATGAACAAGGCAATTACTGAGAAGGCCCATTTGAGGAAGCCAGGTTTCCTGAATTTTCCTTTTTATCTGATGGAAATGTTTGCTTCCTTTTCTGTTCTGCAAGTATTGCCCAACATTTCTGCTTCTGAAAATGCCCTGCCATAGCTAAAGCTGTCTTTTTATTGGGTGGTGGTGGGGTTCATTTAAAATTCTCCCTTGGTAGCTGACTATGGAAACCTGTGCTCCCTCCTGGCCCCTTGCCTGTAGGAAAGGGAGTAACTCATTGCTTCACAGTCTTCCCAAGTTGCCCCTAGTCATGTGCAGAGAAATTCTAGGAGTTGGCTTGGTATTGCATAGATTAAAATCATTTGGACCTTGGAAATCATCCCAATTACTTCTTTCTTGAGGCCAATGATTCTTACCCTGATTTTGTGATGCCCCAAGGTATCTTCAATTATCTCAAGAGATCTTGTGCAATTTAAAAATACATACAGACACATAACTCTTGTGAGAAAATTAATTTCAATTCAGTTAAATATAGTGTCATATAACATTTCAGAATTGTAAATCTAGGAAGGACAGGGTAGTGATCAGGTGGGAACAGAACTTCAAAAAATCAAGTGGTGATAGATTATAGAGATGAGAGACAAGGAATTATTGCTCTATAAATTCACAACACTTTGAATTGCTAGGTTGCATCTTTATGCCTGATATATCTATGCTTTGGTGACCAGTAGGCTGTTTGCCATATTTTAGAGACAGTCTTGCTTCATGCAGGACAATCCAGGATAATAGGTGTGATGTAGGGTAATTAGAACAGGCATCTAGTTACCTCATGCTTGTGATAGGAAGAGGCACACAAGATCTCCTTGGTTTGGCAAATCTCTTCCTATTGACTCTGCCCAAGTATATGAAATTCACAGCAGAAGTCTCCTGAATTGTGATTAGGTTTAAGCACAGTTGATAAAGGAAAGAAAGGCGTTGGAGTCAATAAGATCTGGGTTTAAGCCCTGCCTCTGAGTCATACTGGGTTGGCTCTGGCCAAGTCACTAATCAACCAATCAGTCAGCAAGCATTTATTAAGTGCTTAAGATGTTCCAGGCACTGTTGTGAATTCATGAGATATGAAAAAAGGCAAAGACAAAGTCCCTTCCCTAAGAGACTTGCCATTTATTCCATGAGGGAGGCAACATGCAGATAACTCTATACCCATAAATTGAAGATAATCTCAGAGGGAAGGCACACGGGACCATGAAAGGTTTCCTGCAGAAGACAGGATTTGACCTGAGTCTTCAAAGACTTTGGAGAAGCCAGAAGGTAGATGTGAGGAGTGAGAACATTTCAGGAATTAGAGAGATCCAGTACAAAGGCACAGAGACTGGAGATGGGAGCTCTAAAACTCTAAACTATAAAGGAGTTTCATTGGTAGAGTGGATTTTCATACCTGGCGTTCTTGCCAGTGAGTAAACAAGAAGTGTCAAGGGGAGGGGATGTGTAATGCTATTTAGGTTACTTAGCTTTGAGATAAGCATTGTTTAGTTTAATTGATTAAATTAGTGATCATCTTCATTTAGCCACAAATCAAGGTTATGGGGAGAGGGGACACAGGAGAGGTAGGTTTTGATGGTGGGGAGTGGGGGGTAGGCTATTGGCTAGAGTGGGACATGGAAGAAGTGGTTCTGGGCACCAGCCTAGATATGATGGTCAATGATTTGATGGTACCAGATACTTGGGTATGATGCGGAGAGGTGGTGCCCAAGAAAAGCATTGTCTACTTCATACCTTTGCAACTCTAATAGCTTTTTCAGGAACCTTATTTTTTGATTCTACATATGGCAACTGGTATCAATTTCAGCCTCCCTCTCTATCAATTGATAGACGACACATCTCTATCCCTTTTTAGCCCTTTTCTCTGTGGAGGTGGCTGGACAAACAGATAGGTTATGATAATAGAATGACATATAAAGGAGTACATCAAAGATCTGTGATTTCACATGGGGGAACTTCCTTTGCCAAAAAGCATTCCAGGCTCCGTGATTTATGGCCTTTGAGAATTGTTTGAGCCTCAAACAGGTTAAGTGCTTTGCTTCTGCTGGTACCACTAGTAAGTATCAAAAGTGCATTTGAACCCAAGTTTTGACTCCAGGTTGTGGACCATCATGCTGCCTCTCATATAATAACATTTATCAAAAGCTGAAAATACTGTGTTTCCATTTCTTTTCAAGATAGAAATTGTTTAAAAGGTGGTAAAATGTAAGCTCCCTGTGAGTAGGGATTATTTTGCTGATCGTTTTTGTATTTTTACCTTCCTACATAGTATGTGTCATATAATTGGCACTTAAAATCAACTTGCTGGTTGATTAATCCAGAAGAACAATATAAAAATGTCACTGAAAGCCCAGGGGATCAAAGAAAGAGGAAAAGATCCTAAGCATACACAAATATTTGTAGTAGTTCTATTTTTTCTGTAACTGCAAAAAAAAAAAAAAACAAAACACAAAAAAATAACAACCTAGAAGCTGAGGGGAGTAGCCACAATGGGTAATGGCAAAACTAATTATGGTATATAAATATAATAGAATGCTATTGTACAGTAAGAAATGATGAAAGAGATGGTTTTAGACAAACCTGGGAAAATTCACATGAACTGATCCAGAGTTAAGTGAGCAGAACCAAAAAAACAATTCGTAGTCTAATGACAACATTGTGAAGATGAACAATTCTGATACACTCTCATGGCCCTTATCAGTGCCATAACTAACCATGGTTCCTGAGGACTGATAATGAAGAATGCTTCCTATCTCCAGACATAGAGGTGATGTATTACATATGCAAAATGTGACATCCATTTTGGACATTCCAATATGATAATTTCCTTCACTTTAATATGTGTATTTGTTACAAAGTTTTTTATTTCTTTTTTTGGGGGGGTGGTGGTGGAGAAGTGGCCACGGAAGGGGAAAAACACTTAGATTAAAGCCACTGGAAGGGCCGTGTAACTTTTCTTCATTATCACCCCCCAATTTTTTTTATTTGTAGGACACCATGTTAATTCTGGGATATAAAAAAACACCCAACAGTGGGCTGTGGTTCAGAGGGCCAATTAGGGAGAAAGGAAAAACTCCTCAACTGATAAATCACATGGTATCTAATGTTAAATACCGCAATGAGCACTTGAGACCCTAAAGGGGGGCATCCTCTAACTCACCTCATTCCAGCCCACTCCCACTAGGGAGTTCAGATCTTGTTTTAATGTAGGTTTAGAGCTTCTAGTATTTTATTGCCATTTGGGGGCTTGTTTCCACCTGACTTTGGGAAGGATGCTGCCAGATCCTTGCTCACCAGTAAACAAACCAAATCAAAATGGCAGCAGCAGCAACAGTAGCAACAACGACAGAGAACCAGCACCATAAACCTTCTTTTCTCTAGTTTTTCTTTAAAAAAGAAAAGAAAAATGTCTATGAACTACTGGGGAGTAAAATGATAGCCAGAGGATCAAAGATTTAGATTTGGAATGTATCATAGACATACTTGATTTTAACTCTCTAATTTTATAGTTGATAAAACTGTGGCCCAGGGAGGTGTGATAAGGGGCCAGGCAGGAGCTGAACCCAGGTCTTCTGCTTCCTACTCTTTCCACTGTATTACTGTACTTCTTTAAGGGAAAGAGACAGCATGTCCATGGTCCATTAATCAACACTTGCCCCATATGGCATCTAGGCCTTTCTCTATTTTCTCACTTTTCCATTTGACTTGCATGGAACCCTAGCACCAAGGTTTGGAGCTGAGACACTAGCTAATCTTCCCCACATTTTGCAGATGAGAGTTGAGACCCAAGAAGCTTAGTGATTTCCCCAAGGTCATGTAGGTTACAGGCTCATTGATCTAGGGCTTGAAGGGACCTCAGAAGCCATCAACCCCATAATTTTTTTTTTTTTTGCTTTTTTGGAGGGCAATTGGGGTTAAGTGATTTGCCCAAGGTCACATGGCTATTTGTGTGTGTGTGTGTGTGTGTGTGTGTGTGTGTGTGTGTGTATGTGTGTGTGTGTGTTAAGTGTCTGAGTCTGGATCCGAACCCAGGTCCTCCTGACTCCAGGGCCAGTGTTCTATTCACTGTGCCACCTAGCCACCCTCAACCCCCTAATTCTACAGATTTGGAATCTTAGACCCAGGGAATTTAAGGGATGCCTAATTGTTAGGGCCAGAGGGAGGATTTAAACCACATCCTTTGACTAGAGAGACTAGATTCTTTTCATTACACTATAGTTATCTCTCAAAGGAAAGAGGGTAGGATGACAAAAGTTTCATTAGTGAATTTATCTTTCCTCCAGAACAAGGCACCAGAATCTAGACCTTTCTTCCTATTCACCCTCTCCTCTCCACCTGACTTACCTCTCTTTAAATCTTCCCTGAGTCAGCTTCACCCAAAGCTTGCAATCATCATGCCTCAAGCTGGGTGCTTTCACATCTGTATTCCCTTTTCTTTGTATCATGAAGGCAGAATCCCAAACCTCCCAGCTTCCTAGGTAAGATCCCATATGTGTAAATGTAGAATTAATTCATACACAGGGCTTTTCCAGAGTGGTGACCTCCATATCAGACATACTCACCCTGCATTCCCTCCTACTTCCTTCAGATCTGGGGTCATTTTTCCACAGATGGTCCAGCTGGGGTTGCTTTCTAGCCAAAGATCTGGTTTCCATTGGCAATTCTAAGTGATGGAATAAAGCAAAGATTCAAATAGTTTAGGTCCAATATGCAGATAGCAATCTCAAATATTAGCCTTTCTTTGAAGTAATACCCCATGCTGAATTACAGTAATTGAGGCAAATTTCTCCTGCCTGAGTGACTTCTTCATTTTGCCAAGTGAATGGGAGTAAGACTTCGATGCCAGGCTCTGCTTGGAACATAGTAATCACATGGTTATAGCAGCATTGTCCTAGATAAGGAAGGGCCCTCACAAGGTATCTGATTCACCCCCACTCACCACCATTTATATCTGAGGAAATGGAAAAACAGGAACCTCAGGTGCCTGATATAAAGGCAGAACTAGGGAACAATGGATGAAATCTGTCAAGAAGCAAATTTAAACTTCAATGAAAGGGAGCTTGCTACCATGGGAAGGAGCCCATTTCACTTTTGGCTAGCTTTCATTATCAAACAGAAGTGGAATGGACTGCAAAGTACATTACTGCTCACTAAAACCTAAAATTTTCTTCTTTGCAACTTTTACTGATTAGCTTCTGCCGTCATGTCATCTATATGTTCTATATGTATCTCCCCTTACTGGATTATACATTCCTCGAATCCAGAGATTATCTTACTTTTGTAGCTGTATCCCTAGCACTTGGCATAGTTTAAGTCAAAAGCACATAGTCATCATTTGATAAATTATTTTCATCCATCCATCCATCTCTCCATCCATCCATCCATCCATCTTATCTATCCATCCATCCAGTGCTTACTTTCCTCCATAGGAGGTCTTCAAGAACAGGTTGGATAACCCACTTGTTAGGTAGGATGTAGAGAGAATTCTTTCTTGGGGAGCATCTTAGGTCTACTAACCTTCCTCCATGCCACCACATCTTCCTTCTCTGTATTGTCTTTCTCCATTAGAATGCAAGCTGGACTGGCCGTGTAACCTTGAACAAGTTACTTAACCCCAATTGCTTTAAAAAAAAAAAAGAATGCAAGCTGAAGGGCAAGAGCTGGCTTTATTTGTGTTTGTATTTGTATCACTTTCATTTAGCTTAGTGTCTGGCATATAGTATGTTCTTAATAAATGCTTATTGCCTTGTTCAAGTAGGGCTTGGGCTAGATGGCCTCTGAGATCCCTTCCATCTCTGGGATTCTATGATTCTTGTCCATTAGGTAGATATGTCATGTACTTGTATGAGTATTTTGACCTTTGGGGAGGCTATTAATTCTCCAAGTTTTATCTAAGTATTATGAACATCTCCTTTTTCAGATAGTGCTAAGGCATTCTAAATAATGGGCAAAGGGGATTCACTTCCTGAGGAAGCCACTGAAATGGGAAAGATCTTCAGAGATAGTACATGTAAGTTACCTTGACCTAACCTAGACTCTTGAAAATAGGGAAGAGATAGAAATTGAGGTTAAGAAAAATCTTGTTTTAATATTTTGGGAGGAGGTGAGAGGAGAAAAAATAGCTTAAAAACAATAGGGGGATAAGTATGAAGGATGAATGGTAATTCCAGTTTTTCCATAGTGTCACTATCCTTTCATGAAAGGTTGAGCAAGGCAGGGCTCATTCTCTTTGGATGAGAATATTCCATTACCAGTCATGTTTGAGTTGACAGCTCACTGGAAACCTTGGAGCGATTCCATTTCAATGCCAGCATAAGCCCTGGCTATAATAATGAACAGATCCAGATCACTCTGAAATGTATTTTTAAAGTTTTTGATTGGCCATTGGGGAGGAGGGGGAAAATCCCTTGTTTTAAAATGAATCTTGTTAAGGGCTTGAACTCTTTCCATTCTCTAGACTATACAATCTACTCGATGACTTTCTCTGTTCATGTCAAGTCTTTTACAAGGAGAAGCTTAATTCTAGGTGAATGCATATTCATTTTCTGTCTCAGAATGAGAAGGGTAAATATTTAGTCACAACTAAACATGAAATTAGCAGGGAGTCTATACTACCTGCCTGACTATTTGTGAAGTTGACTTTTTACTGAATAAAATAAATGAATATTGATGGCTACCCATTCTCTATTTATAATCTAAGCACCTTAATCCCAGTCCCAAACTTCTGGAGCCAAGGAGAGATGGACAGGAAGATTAAGCTGTCTCCTTTTAATAACTACTTATTTTATAGGGATTTATTTCTTCTACCCAGGAGAAAGAGAGAAAAAGGCTGGAATGGGCTTTGGAAAACAATTTAAATGGGCCATCCATCATTTATTATAGAGTTAAAAAAAAGACATGTTCTACACCAGCAGGCAGAAAAAAGGCTCATCTATTTCAAAAACGTGCTCGTAATTTTCAAATATGACGTCAAACTTAGTGAATTGTCAAATTCTGGGAAATTCTACATTAAAATGAACTTCAATCCCCAAAACTGATGAAAAAAGAAAATTAAATAACGAGATTTTGGGGACTCAATTTCAAAGTCTTTTTTCCACTTTTGTTCCTGGTGCATGAGTTAACAAGGGCACCATGACAATAAGCTACAGATTAAGTTAACAGTCTTTAAAGTATAATCTGCCAAGTTGTTTAGTTATGCTAGGAGGCATTCTGGTGTTTTGGAGAGTGTAATGAACTACAAGTTCAATGCTAGAATGGAATTCCTTATTTTTTGTCTAAACTTGCCCCTTCTCCTTACTCGGTTATTCCTATGCAAGATACCACTGGTCACATAGATTCATAGCTTTGGTCACCCTCAATTTTTCCCCATTTTCATCCCTTTTCCCTTAATCAACTAGTTTACTAAATCTTGTTAAATCTACCTCTACAAACATTTTCTTTTGCATCCAATCCCCTTGCCCTCACTCTCTACAATGCCTCCATCTATTTCAGGCCCTTATTGCCTTTTGCCTAAACTATCGAAATAGCCTCCTAATTGTTCTACCTGATTCTTGTCTCTCTTCTCACTACTCTGTCCTCTATATAATTACCAAAATCATTTTCCTTACACACTCATTTGACCATGCTATTCTGATGGTCAAGGAACTTTGGTGGCTCCCTGTTGCCTCTTAGATAAAAGAAAAACTTTTCACCCTGACTCTAGAGCCCTATACAAAGTGGCTCCAGCCTCCTTTTCCAAACTTAATCATATTACTTCCTGCCCTGTCCCCACTTTATGTTTTAATCATGCTGGTTTATCTGCAGTTCCTTCTATAGACATTCACCTTTCCCACTTCCCTGCCTTTGTATAGGCTGTGCACCCGGCCTAGAATGCACTTCCTCCTTTCTTCTTCCTCTTAGACTATGGACGTCTTTTCAAGATTCAGTTGAAATGGCTTTCCCTACACAAGCCCTATCCAGATCCCCTCCCTTATTGGTAGTGTTCTATTCCTCCTGAGGTTACTTTGAATTTACTTATCTGAGTATATGTTGGATCAAGCCAGTAGAAAGTAGCATCTGAGGACAAACAAATGTTTTGGTTTTTTTTTCCTTTTGTATTCACAGTGTACAGAATTGCTTTTAATTGGTGCATTGAATTGAATTAGTTATATGACCTAAGTTTGGGTTTTGTCTTGAACTTGAACTGAGTCATCCTGGGTGAGTTCAGAAGACTCCTCCCAAACCTCAGTTTCCTTACCTGGAAAATGAAAGGAATAATTACTTCCTTCCCTACCTCCCAAGTTTGTTGGGAGGACTGGATGAGTTCATTGATATGAAAGTTTCTTTGGAAGTCCAGTGTTTGACAAATCCAAGGTATTATTAGATCACATTCAGCTTCTGGTCACATTTTATCAACAATACCCATGCTGTAAATGTGAGATCACCAGCAATGAAATCCTGCCACAGAGTTAGTCAACTAACCCTGAAAACATTCTTTTGAACCCTGAGGCCTGGCTGTGTACAAAGGTTAGCTAATGGGATGTCTGTTGCATGGCTCCAAAAGAAACATATTGGACCAAAGCCACACTTATCATGCCAATGCTGTTAGTTCAGTGAAAAAATCTCCCAGTGAAGGTATTTGGCATCACCGAGACCAATAACAACTGGTATTTTCATTTTATTAGCACTTGTGTTGGTATCACGTACAAAAAGAACCTGGATCTGGGGAGGTGCTACTCTCAGGCCTGGAAATATAATAGTTAGTGGAGGATTGCAAAAATTTGTCCTCAATTCTGCAATTAGTTTTAAAAAGCTTTGTATGCATATTTCATGTGGAAAGGATTGTTCATCACATATTGGCCTCATGCCATTGTCTTTCATGGGTTCTTCTAGCTCCAATTTCTGTTTGAGGATCATGCCACTGAGAACATTGCTATCTGTGGGTGACCTAAGGGACTGATATGAGAACAGGAGGTTTTTATTTTTCCCCACATTGGAGATGCAGATGCTGCAGGGACAAGACTTGAGTTTTTGCCATCATGGAAGGTTTACTGCCTTTGCTCCTCCCTTGGTGGTGTTTCTTATGCTTTCTTGAGGTTTTCCAAGCCCTAGGATAATTTGGATGGCTTGGTCTCCTAGCCAGAGTGGGGTGGGGTGGACAACAGGAGTGAGAAAGGAATTTTCCCCCCAGGTTTCCAAAAGATACAGTAGAAGGTTCTGACCATATGGGGAGCACACTTCACTTTGATGAGGGGGAGGGAGATAAGGCAATCAATGTTTCTAACTTGGCTGGGACTAAGGGCTGAGGATTGTTGGTTGAGAAGGGTGAGTTAGCCTTCCTAACCACCTGACTATTTTGTGTGCCAGCCTGATGGAACTATGGGTATGATTGCAAAAATGTGCTCTCACTCTAGAAATTTGTTTGAACAGTCTTTATGTATGCATATTTCATATGGAAAGGATTTCCATATTTCACATGGGAAAGAAACAAAAGAGCTGGAATGGAAATGCATTAATTTGGCCAGTGGCATGTTGGTCTTGGTTCTCTCATTATGAAAACATTATAATACTTTACCCACAAAGACAATCAGTGGGAAGCGGATGGATGTAGATGGCAGTAACAGAGGTAGTGATTGTGTCCTATTGATAGAGGTGGTGTCCCATTGGTAGAGGTGGTGTCCCGTTGGTGGTGGTGGTGTGCCATTAATAATGGCAGTAGCACCAGAAGTGGGAGCTCCATTGGTTGTGGGAAAGTATTAGTTGGCAGGAGTCAAAGAATTCCAAGGTCAATACAGGAGATGTGGCAAGTGGAATGGAGGACCAATGAGTCATAGAGCCATGATGCATAGGAACAAACTCAGACCTTATCCTTCTCTTATAAGGACTGTGCAGTTTTGGGGGAAAGGGATCAACTCTCTAGTGATCCTGAGTTCTTTCCCTGCTTGGAGAGAATTCAACCCCAGAATGACAATATAATGGTGGTGGTAGTGGTGGGGTGGGGAGACACAGAGAGAGACAAAGAGACATCATGAGAAAAACAGACATAGACAAATAGAGATAGACACCTACACAGAGAATCAGAGACATGAGGACAGAGATCTATCTCTGAGAGGCAGAGACAAAGAGAGAAAAAGAGACAGATGCAGAATGAGAGTTAATGATAGAGAAATTGAGAATGAATAGAGGCAGTGTAGTATAGTAGTTAGAGTTGACCTTAGGGCCAGAAAAACCTGGGTTCATTTCCTACCTCTAACTGGCTGCAAGCAGGGTTATGCAACCTCCCAGTGTTTTAGGTGACTTTCTAAGACTGTACATTATAAATACAAAATACTGATCTGTATTGATAGAGAAAATTTCCTCATCTGGAAATTCCCTAGTTAGAAAATCACAGGTCCGGGTCATACCTCATACAGTTGGAACAATTATAAAGAAAGTACAAATGCTTTTTAAATTGAGTATAATAAACTTGTTTGATAAGAGAAATTCTTAGCTTTTTTGTGTCATGGAAGTTTTCTCAGAAAATGAGTGAATTAAAATATATAAGATTAAAAAGGCAACCAATTATATCAAAATACAGTGATCAAAAGAAAAAAGAAAAAAATCATGTTCACAGTCTCCAAGATAAGAACTCCAGTTCTTTAAGATCATAGTTAGGGACTGGGGACAGGGATGGGGATAGGGGAACAGAAGAGCCAGAAAAAAAGTCAGATTCAAATGTTCCTAAGGACAAACAATGGATATAACCACAAATCAAAGATAAATATTGAGTATTTTTTTCAATTTGGAGGTAGTAATAGTAATGTCGAAAAAAAGGAAGAAAAAAGTCATTGAACTATTTAAAAAACACAGAAGAGAACGGGAGAGTTGGCAATAGTTGACTGGATGGCTTTGAAATTAATATGGTGAATTTTGTATATGCTTTTTAAAGAGAGTAGGCTATTTGTTAGAGATTCATGGTTTCATATGCAATCCTCATTTTCTGTTCTTCTTTGAATCCAGAAATGTTCATGTAAATTCATGTTTGTCCAATACAAAACAATAAAAAATGAAAATTATTTCTTTAAGCAAAGAGAAGCTCCAAGATTGAATCCAGTCCCTGTGAGCTTAGAGAGTAAGGTACTGAGTTAAGGAAGTTCTGTGACCCCTTTTGCTTTTCTATCTATCCATTTCCGTAGAATGTTATAGAACTGGTTCGAGCTCAGACCCACCAGAAAGAGTGCCTCCAGCAACTTCCCCAGTTGGGTTGTTTTCACTTCTCTTCCCAAATGTCATTTTAGACTATCTCATTGCCCAACACATTTCCATTTCCATATGGAACAAAATTCAGACAGTCTTTTTATTAACCAATAACAGCCAAATTTTTGGTTGAACAAAACAAAATTCAAGGATTTACTAATTTTCTTTTCCTGTCTGGACCTTAATAGATTCTTGATTTTTATGCAGTTGAATATACTGCACATTCAATGAGGAAAGAAATTGAAGTTTATTTTAGGCAGGTCTCTTGACCTTTACTTTCTCTTATATAAAAAGGAATTATATTGCTAGCAACCCTATCAAACTCATTTTTTTTTTTCAAAAGAGGAGGTTTTTCCACTGTCAAAACTAGAAATTATGAGTTTTGGCAAATGTTGGCCACTAAAGCCAACCTTACACTTATATTTTAAAGTCACTTGGTCTTTGTCTAAACTTGTATTCTTAAGAGTGATTTTAGTATTAGACACTTTTTCTTAAAGTTCCTTTAACTCCCATGTATGTGAAAAATGACAGAATGTCATTCACAATGCTTAAAGTCGAGACAGTAAAGACAATGAGTACAATTTAGAAAGACTTTAAAAATGCTTGCTTTCCCCCTAGGAGATAGTAATATTCCTTAGCATAAGTAATAATTAAAGCAATTTTAGATAAAAACATTTTATTCCAGGGTGGCAAGATACTAGAATGCCAAAAGCAAACTTTCATAACACAGAGAATAGAACCCAGGAAGACCATTCTGGTAAAAGGGAACATTTCTTCAGTGAAAACAACAACAACAAAATAAACCAACCTAAAAACCAACCTGCCTCCTCTGTTCTTTCCCCAATCCCTTCTACTTATGCAATTACAAATGTCTCATGTGATTTGATTTGTAGGTGAGCAATATCTTTTGCTTCCAGCCTTAGATTTTTATGTTAATTTTAGCTAAGAACTAGTTTTTATAGTGGATTGACAACTCTTTGAAATGGAAATGTTGACAGACTTAAAATTTTTGGTATCTGTCTCTTGACTAACAATTCCACTCACTGTGCTGAATCTTACTGTAATCTTCATGCCTCAGCTCCACACTCCAGTTCATGGCTAGAAGCATGTTTTCTTTGAAAACGACTTTATCTTATATGGTACACACTTCAGCAGAAATTGCTTTCTATCCACATAGAAACATATTTTCATTCTAGAAGCTAGCAAGGTTTGACAAAACCAACAGAATTAAGATCAATGAACTCCAACATTGAGAAGTAGTACATTTAGTATTTGTAGGAATAAATTGGGCTATAGAGAAGTACCAACTTTACTCTGGTTAGGGACTTATGATAGGCAAGGTCTCTATCTATTATATGGGATAGCTGTTGCTTGCCCTTTGTTTTTGAAGAGGACCAATGATATCATGGGGTGATATCTTGACTTGTGTGTGAATTGGTATTTAAGTGAAGCAGAGTTGCACAAAGTTATCAGTTTCAACTCTCTTCCAGAGTCATTGAAGTCCAATGGCAGGACAAAAGTCTGGATGACTAGTAATGGCCTGGGATGCAGTGGATGACCTTGGCAACTCCAATGTCCAATGACCAAGCTTCAGCCACCTTAATGACCTTTGGAACAGTTGTTCTCATGAATCTATTACACTGAAGGAAGTCATCACATGTTTGTGGTAGACATCCCCTAACTCACCAATGGGTTTGAGACCTCAGCATGATTGAGCCCATCTGTCAAGATGGTATGGTACAGAGGATAGAACTTTATGCCTGGAATCAGGAAGACCAGAGTTGATATTTGGCCTTGGAAACTTATTTATGTGAGCCTGGCTAAGTCACTTAAGCTATGTTTCCCTCAGTTTCCTTATCTGTAAAAAGGGGGCAATAATAGCACTTGCCTCCCAGGATGGTTGTGAGTATCAAATGAAAAAATATTTGTAAAGTGCTTAGTAGGACACCTGGAACATAGTAGGTGCTGTATAAATGTTTGTGTCCTTCTTTCATTCAATAAATATGAGTTAGCTAGGTGGTGCAACATATGGATTACCAGACTAAGAGTCAGGAAGGTGTTATGGGAATGTGAATTTAAGATCTTCCCTGCCCCTAGGCCCTTTGATAGGCTTAAGTGCACCTGGAGCCTGTGGTGGGAGGGAATGCTTTTTGATTGGGCAGTGGGTCAAGAGGGTTGTTACATTCTCTGAGCCTGGAGGAGGCTATATAAGCCCTGATGAGAGGCTTTGTTTTGGGGCTCACTTTAATTTGACCAGATGAGACTCTGGGCAGCCATTAAGAGCCCCCCAGGCTTTGAAAACCCAGATGTTGATGCTTCCCTCTCTGGTAACTGTGACTAGGTATGGATGTAATGGTCAGACAGTTGGAGGCCTGTCTGCTGAAATGTTTCTCTGTCTTCTTGTAACTTCTGTCTGTATACTTTCAAGTTTGGGGTGCTGATTTTATCCCCTGAACTAGGTAAATGATATGTTTGATTGATTAAAGCAAGATTGTTAACCCCTTTTGAGTTGCTTTCCTTTAGAAAAGCAGATCTAAGAACCTGAGTTGGCAGCCACCCTGGGGATGCTGGGGTGCTTGCTGCAACAGAAGGTCTGAGTTCCAATCCTGCTTCATGCACTTACTATCTGTGTGACCCCAGGCAAGTCACTTAAATGTCTTCATCCATAAAATGAAGATAATAATAGTACCTACCTCCCAGGGTTATTATAAGTATAAAATGGTTTAACCTGTGTAAAATATTTTGCAAACCTTAAAATGCTGTAAAACTATTATTAAAGATTTATTTTATTTTGAAAGAGAAATTCTATTGTTTTGCTATTTTGTTTAATGGCCAGTCTTAAAAGAATATAACTTTCCATTTTTAGTGATAAATTATGGTAGCTGAACAACAGAGTTCATTATGTGTTTTGTGGGCTAGTCTGGGAACTTAAATGCCATTTATAATATTGTTTCAATGGGAAAGTACATTTCAAGTTCCTAGCTTGTTAGCAAACATAATTAAACAGAACCTGCTTGACTCCAAGGTCCAAGGTCCAGCTCCCCTGTGTTGGGTAGATAGGTGGCATAGTGGATTGAGTGCTGGATTTGGTGTCAGGAAGTCCTGAGTCGAATCCTTAGGCAGTTACTTCTTAGCTGTGTAAACTCAGTTTCTTCATCTGTCAAATGGGAATCATAATAGCACCTACCTCACAGAATTGTTGTAAGGGTCATATGAGAAAATCTACACAAAGTGCTTTATACACCTTTCAATGCCATATAATTGCTAGCTATTATTATGATGATGACAGGTTGGGTGCTTAAACAATTTTTTTTACAAGTAATGTGCTACTGTGAGGGTTCTATGAAAGATAGAAAAATATATAACTCCCCAAAACTCTAAAACCTGGGAGTCCTCAGAGGCCATTTAACCATTTAATCCAATCCTAACCTTACCCCAAATCATTTCTTTAACATCCCTCAACAAGGGATCACCTAGTCTCTACTTGAAAACCTTCACTCACTAAGAACCCATTGGCTCCTGAGGAAGCCTTCTCCTCTCTAGGCTAGATCTAATTATTAGGACCTTTTCATCCACCCAGACTGTCTGCTTCTATACAACTTCGACCTTTGCTCCTAATTTTGCCCCCAAGGCCAAAGAATACAAAGTAATCCATCTTCTACATGACAACCTTTCATGTTCTTTCTCCCTCCACTCCAACCCTTATCATCCCAGTAAACTGGAAGTCCTGATATGAGAAAGAGAGGATATCTGACTCATCACACAAGATTAGTTGTAGAGCCAAGATTGAGCTTATATCTCTGGATTCTTAGACAAGTAATCTTTCTAGCGCATTATATAGTTTCTTAAAGTGAATAATCTTGAGGAAGAAGCCAAGATGTTGGAGTAGCAGGAAGAAGTATGGAGATCTTGCCCTCCCCCAACTCTGCCAAACATCTAGAAAACATGCCAGACTGAATCCTGATTGGGAAATACAAGAAAAATTGTAGTGAGTTATTTTCTTAGCCCTGTCTGGCACATATGGACCTCCTCAGATCAGAACCATACTTGAAGCCCCTCTTGTGCTAGAGAGGGAACCTCTTCTTGCCCTTGTGCACATCTTCTACCTGAACCCCTGAGTAGACCCTGTCCCTGGTATTCACAGACTTCAATCCATCTCCTTATGTTTATTTTCCACATTAATTTCTTTCCCTCCTTCACAGCTGTGTCTTTTGTTGTCTACTGGACACTTCTAGCCAGTGTTTGGATTCTAGCCAATTGAGATAGGATGCCTGCTTCCTCTATGCCACTACTTTGTAGGAGGACCCCAAACACCTATTTATCCTTTGCTGCATTTCATTTACTGTGTACAGTTCACAAGAACTCTTTCTATCTGAGGCTACAGTTCAACTGCTCCACATTGTAGTTTCATCTAGCATCCAATGCCAATGTTGTCCTTGTAAGAGAGGGAAGGGTCCAGCACAGCTGAGGGCTCAAGTAAGCTTCCATTGTTGCAAGATTCTCTTCCCATAAGTCCAACCATTCTTTTCCTCTCTCTTTTGCTTGTTTGGTGTCCACGTCATCTATAGTAACTGTGGGTGTCACCAAAGGCTTTGTCATAAGGCTCCTCTTCTTGCTCTGAACTAATCTAAACAAATTGCTTGGTAAGCTCCTTTATCATCTCTATGCAGATGGTTCCCAGATCTATATATCCAGTCCTACCCTCTCTCTTGAGCTACAGCTCCACATTACCAAATAGAAATTTCACATTAGATATTAATTTTGTTGTTGTTGAGTCATTTTAGGGCTGTCTGCCTCTCCATGACACCATTTGGGGTTTTTGTGGCAAAGATACTGGAGTGGTTTGCCATTTCCTTTTCCAGCTCATTTTACAGATGAGGAAGGACATTGATACAAAAAGGGTTAAGTGACTTTTCCAGGGTCACAATCTAGTAAATATCTGAGACTGGATTTGAACTCATGAAGATGAATCTTCCTGATTTCAGGCTCAGCATTCTCTGCACTGTGCCACCTCCCTGCCCCATTGCATTCTATAGGGACCTCATATGCAGCATGCCCAGAAGAGATCCCATTATCTTTCTTCCAAAGTTCTCTTCTCTTTAGAACTTCCCTGTTATTGTCAAGGGCACCACCATTCCCCTGGCCATGATCTCACAACCTCTGTGTCATTTCCTACTCCTTACCCTCATATCTAATCTGTTGACAAATCCCCTAGTTTCTATCTTCACATTATCTTTTGGATTACACCTTCCTCCCCCAATAACATGGCCACAACTCTAGTTCAGGCCTTCATTACCTCTTGCTTTGATTATTGCAATAACAATTTAGCTATACTCCCTGTCTCCAGACTCTCATTACTTCAGTCTACTTTGTATTCAGCTGCTAAGGTGATTGTCCAGAAGCACACAGCTGAATATGTTCCCCTACCCCTATCCCCAATCTCAATGAGCTCTGGTGACCTTCTATTGCTCCCAGACTAATTGTTGAAAGCTCTTCACAATATAGCCCTTTCTGACCTTTCTAGTCTTCTTGCAATGTACTGCCTTCCTTCGATTCTCACTATGAACCAGCAATTCTAGCCTACTTGTAATTCCACAAATACTCCTCCTTTGCACTAATTATCCTCTGTGCCTGGAAAGTTCTGTTTCCTCACCTCTACCTTTTAATTTTCTTGCTTCCTCCAGGAAGCAGCTTAAATCCCACATCCTATTGGAAGCCCTTCTTCACTCCTCTTAAACACCAATGCCTTCTTCTCTCAGACAACCTTCCATTTTCTCTGTAACTAAGATTTACTTGTCTCCTCCATTAGACTATGATCTCGCTGAGGGCAAGGACTATGTTTTTGCCTTGCTTTTAATTCTTCGAACTTAGTTCAATGCCTGACACATAGTAAGTACTTAATATATGCTTGTTCCTGACTGATTCATCTCTGGAGATGATGACAAGCTCAGTTATTAATGTGCAAAATTCTAGATGTTGGTAGGAAATCCATCATGATGTGGAAATGTGGAAAAATGAGAGGTGTGATTGACAGTGAGGAGAATGGGAGAGAGAAAGGTGGATTTGCACAAAGATGGCATCTTAAGAGGCTGCTTGGTTGACTCTGACCAAGGTGCTCTCCCAGGCGGGTAACTATTTTCCACTTTCTTGGAACTTTCAAGAGGGAGGCCCTTCCTTGGTGACCCTTTCAGGCATCTCAGAACTCCTGGTGTTGTGCAGTTACCACTGATTAGACACATGAACCCTCTCACAGTTTATTACTGAGGATTCAAAGTACCAATTAGCAGGCAGATGCTAAAAGGATTTGAGAAAATTAAGTGTGGGAAACCAATCTGAATGATGCCTATTAACAACAAGCAAGCTTAGGCCCAGAGAATACTGGTAGATGACTTTTATATAGAGCTTTAATAAATTCTTTTATTTTTTTTTACATTTGCAAATAAATGTGTAATTTTATTTAATCAGTTTTCATATTCTAGATCCTTGAGGGATAGAGCATCACTCGGATCCTGTGTCCAATGGCCTTGGCAGGAAGATTGCTTCTGAACTTGGCTCGAACCATTCCACTCTTTCCATGGGCCCGAGTAACTTTCCCCCAGATAACTCTTGTTCTGTTTGGTTTCCCACCAGGAGTTACTGTGTTGTTTTTGGCTTTGTATACATAAGCACATCTCTTTCCCAAATATAATTCGGTTTCATCCTGTGCATAGACGCCTTCAATTTTCAAAAGAGCAGTATGTTCCCTCTGGTTTCATAGGCCTCTCTTGTAGCCAGCAAAAATGGCCTTGGACCACAGTCTTCCAGACATTTTGCTGTTCTAGAAGTCCTGTTTCCAGCAGGCCTCCACAGCTCCAAGATGGAGGAAAAAGCAATAAATTCTTTTATTAACCTCCCATTGACTGTCTATCATTCTTCCCACAATAGCAGTTCCAAACATCCAGCCTCCTAAATGCCCAAATTCTCCCTGACTCCAAATTCCAGGAGATGAATCTGCTTCCTTCTTTAATGAGAAGATTCTGATTTTCAGTTATGTTCTCTCCATTAGCCCTCTCTATCTCTAGTTTTGGCTCTAAATTCTCTTCCTTTTTTTCATCCTTAGAGAAAGAGGTTTACTTTCTCCTCTTGGACATTGGCTCTACTATCTGGGCCCTCCATTCCATTTCTCAAATTCCTGACCCTTGTATTCAAGGCCCTTCATAATGTGGCTCGAACTTGCTTGTTGAAACCTTATTTGTGACACTTCCTTCTTTGTATTATGCATAAAATTGTGCTGTTGGTCACTAACGTGATCCTATGTAATAGGAAGGATTGGGATTTGAGAAGCCCATGCTTCTCCTTAGAAGTGATAGAATTTCACCCCATTGGATGGAATTGCCAAGCTCTTTCTGGTTCTCAAAGAGTACTCAAGCATCTGTTCCCTGAGTGGCTAGGCCATCTCACTAGCTCAGGTGGTGTAACTAGTGAGGATTTTACTGTTTCTATCAGCTCTAAATCCCATTGAATTAAAAGTTCATAGTCCTAGAACTGAAAGGGACCATTTTATAGATGATGATACTGAGGCCTAGGGAGGTTAAATGACTTTCTTAAAGTCATGCAGGTAGCAAATATCAGAGCTAGGACTTAAACCCGTTACCCTTGTCTCTAGAACCAGTAGTTGCACTCTTCCACACAAACTTTCACTTGGTTTCTGGTGCCCATGAGATATGTTCCATCCCTCTCAGTTTCTATATCCTTAATCTTATCTATGTTTTGTCTCTGTTGCTGCCACATTTCCCCTTGCATACTTACTCTCTTGTATTTGAATTCTATCTTGGATACTTACTAGCTGTGCGACCTTGGAAAAGTCACTCACTCTCTTTCAGCCTCAGTTTCCTACTCTGTAAAGTGATGGCAGGAATAGCACGTACTCAAGGGTTGTCAGGCTGATTAAGTGACAAAAAAATTGTAAAGCACTTTACAAACTTGAAAGCAATACACATATGCTGGTTGTCACCACCACCATCATGGCTGTTATTATTGCTGGGCATTTTCTCTGACTGTCCATCATGCCTCCTCATCTCCATCCTGCTAGCTTCCCTGGCTGCCTCCAAGGCCAAACAAGAATTCCACTTTCTCTAAGAAGCCTCTCCCAACCCCTCTTAATTTAAACACTTCATAAATGCTCATTTTATTGTATCGAATGGAATTCTCTTTCATCTCCCTCAGAATTTTATTTCACCAATTTTCTCCCTCCAGCATCTTCAGTTTCCAATAGTTTCTTCCCTTCTATCTGCTACTGTCCTATTTCTCTTTCTTTTTTTACTGTCAAACTTCATAACCAAGTGTTTTGTGTCTTCTACCCCTACTTCTTCTCTATCCAGTATCTCCTTAACTATCTACAATCAGCTTCTACCCCTTCTTCCCCACCCCTTGTCTGAAACTGCTCTCTCAAATGTGATCTATGACACTAGAATTGCCAAACTTATTGGTCTGTTTTCAGTCCTCCTGCCTGCCTTGCAGCCTTTGACAGTGTTAAAGAGCACCCCTCCCTCCCCCATCCTTAACTTGGGCTCCTCCCTTGACTTCTATTTCAGTTCTCTCCCTTGATTCTCTTCTCACATTAGCGTCTTTTATTGGCTTCTTTCTTCCCCTACCTTGTTGCTCAAATGTGGCAACTCCTTGAGTCTCAGTCCTTTGCTCCTTGCTCTAAATTACAGCCAAACCAAACCAAACCAAACCTGAACTCCTGTGGAGATCTGGCCAATTTCTTTGACTTCCAATATATTACATGCACAGGTTACTCCCAATTCTCTCTCCAGTCTTGAATACTTCCTGAGCTCCTGCCTCACATTTCCAGCTGACTCCCAGACATTTTCACTTGGATATCTTCCCACCACTTGAAATTCAACATGTCTAAAATAACTCATCACCTTTCTCTTCCAATCAGCTCACTCCGCTGATGGTGTAGAATTAGAATCTTAGGATGTTAGAGCTGGAATCAATCAATCAGTCAAGCAACAAGTATTTATTAAGCTCCTTCAGTGACCCCTCATCTTCTCATAATAATGAAGAGCCAGCTTTTCAATAAATCTTTCTTTACCAGTGTTGCCATATGACATGAAGACTCGTAGCACCATTGTGACCAAGGAGCTCAAGGTGAGTGTCATGAAGACGACAAGGGTCAATGTGGGCAGGGTGCAACATACAAGCAAGGTAAATTCCCAAGAACAGGAACAAAGATCATTATAAAGAAATAGTATATTGGGAAGAGATGAACTAGTCATGTTGTGAGAGTCAGAGGTAGATAATGTCTGGAATGCCCCATGGGTAGGCTGTCTCATAATGGTGAGAGAAAGCAAAGGGAGAAGATATACAGGGGGCCTCCATTGTGGTGGCCTTTTGATAGAACAAGGGTAAGAATCACCCAGGATAACATAAATTGTTGGTTCATTTACATATTTGTGTTAGGAATTGGGGATATAAAGTCAAAATCAAGCAGTCCCACCCTTTAAGAATTTGATGTTCTTCCATCAGAGTGGGAGCTTCTAGAAGACAAGGACCATGTTGTGCTTTTTTTTGTATCACCAGCCCTTAGCACAAAGCCTTCCATAGTCTTGTTGCAACAAAGAAAGGCAAAAGAAAACCCTGCCCTCACCTTGAAGGAGCTCACCGTCTAATGGGAGAAGGACAAGTCAAAAATGCTTCTTGGTTGGTTGGCTGGGAGAAAAACCTTGGCATCATTATTGACTTATCTTCTTCCCTTGTCCCCTTAAGGTAGTAAGCCAACAGATTACATTGACTGCTCCTTTGTCATACCTCTCACTAACTATTCCATTCCTTTCCTTTCCATTTCTACCAGGAAAGCCCTAGGGAGTTGACTATGCCAATGATCTAACACTGAAGTGATATAAGACCAACCCTGGGGCAGGAGCACTTGGAAAGGAGAGGAAAGAAATGAATTTATTTTCCAAAGCCTTGTAGACGAATTTAATCTTCTTCTCTTCATCTCTTCTCTTAATTGGACAGTGGGTGAATGACAGTAAGGAATCTTTGGGAAATGCAGTAATTGGTGCCCTAATCCATCTGTTTCATAAATTAGGATTCAACTACCTTTCTCAATTCAATTAAGTAAGCATTAAATACCTACTATATGCCTGATTCTGGGGATACAAAAAAACAAAACAAGACCCCATTCTCAAATATTTACATACCTGAGGGATATAATACACACATATACATATATGTTTGTACATAGAATGCATACATATATACATACACATATAGATACATACACACAAGGAAGCAGTATAGCAGTAGAAAGAACATTGACTCTGAAGACAGGGTCCTGAGTTCAGATCCTGCCTTTGATATTTATTATTTGTGTCACCTTTCATAGATCACATGACCTCATGTGTCTTAATTTCTCCATTTGTAAAATGTAATGTAAATGTAATGAAATGTAAAATTTGGTTTAGATGGCCTTTGGGGTCCTAAATCTATGATCCTAAGTGAATGCAGAATATTTTTAGGTATGGACCTGTCATTTCATTGGTGTCTGGAACTCCCCTGTGAGGCAACCCCCTTGGTTGCAGCAGATCAACAATTAATCAGCAATTTATAGGCTCAAGGGGGTTGGCTAGAGTCAGGAACTCAAGATTTCCTGACTTTAAGGCTGGCTTTCTGGCCATGACATCAGGCTTCCTCTCCTCTACTAACTATAGAGTAGATTGGAAGTAACTTGAGGAGCTGTACTGATAACTCAGTTTCTCCATCTGTAAAATGAGGGAGTTGAAGAAATCAGAAAAGCCCTCATGTATGAAGTGGCACCTCCCTGTGCTTTAAGGGAATATAGGCGGTTTTTTTTTCTTCTTCCAAAAGTAGGGCACACCCATATTCTGCAATAGGAAAAAGAAAAAAAAAACAGGTATCAGGATTGAGAGAGCCTTAGCCTAGTTCAACTGGTTTTCTAAATCCAGTTTAACTAGGCTATAACTCTTGGGGCTGGCCCACACGGTGGGGTGTTTAAATTGGAGGGTTTTTAAAGGCATTGGGACAACCAGCCCAGTGTAATACATGGGCCGGTCACACTCGGCACCTAGACAATGGGCATCACTCACCAGAAGAAGCACGTTAAGCGAGAACTAAGCAAGAAAACCTCAGTGGAAACTTAGCAGCAGTCCAAGAAAACAGTTCAGCCAGATGCCTGTCGTGCTCCAGCCCCCGTGTGCATGGGGGCTTCCATATCTCCTGTCTGCTTTTGTCTTTGTTAATGAGGGCTGGTGTTAATGAGGCCTGTTTGTCACTGTTCAGTTCCTCATGTACTCACCGCAAGCCTCTCCCTGGAAAACATCCCTCTGCCTCCACTTCTCCCTCTGATTTTAGTCTTTGATAAAAGTTTCAATTCCCTGCCCTGCCCCCCAGGTTTCCACCTCATATTTATCCACTGAGCAATACTTGGGAAGCTGATTTAATTGGGCTGAATACTTGAGAAATGCTATCTGCTGATTAATCAGCACATCGGGGCAGAGCACACCAGGCTGATCTTGGTTTGATTCCGCTGTTTGTAAACAGAGCCAAAGGAAGGAGAATTCTGGCCGGGCATTGATGGACTCATTGGAGAATTCTCCCAGGTTGACTGCAGCCCATGTGAAAACTGTTAAATACTGCTTTAATGGAACTCAATCTGCTAAGAATATGATAGGGGAGCTGAATGGAAAATTCTGTAATTACTATCTTCAGATTTCATGTGAAAGCGTAGTCAAGATTAAGTTTATACTTCCAAGCCAGGGTATCTGCTTCCAAGTGGTTTTTTCTTGGGGAGGGGGGCATTGAAATGGAATTGAAGAGGGGGTGTGGAAAAAGAAGAATAATTTAATTATGTGGGAGAAACCATTTTCACAGAAGTATTACTTGCAAAGGCCAATTTCAGGTTTTTGGGTTTACAAATCTGATGCCTTTGAAAAGCTGTTTGGGATGTGATCGGGAACCACGCTGCTTATGAGCCCAAGCCTTTAGATTCCACCCACTTATTGCCAGGTCCCCTAGAATCTCCTGTAAGTTCCGTGTGTGTGTGTGTGTGTGTGCGCGCGCGCATGTGTGCGTGTGTGTGCATGTGTACTTGTGTATGAGGACTGCAGGCACAGGGCACTGGTTACATTAATCGGGCCCCTCAGCGGGTTTTGCAGTCACCCGCTGGATCTGGAAACCAGGCAGTTCTGAATATATATACAACGTAAGCCACAGGCAGAGCATTCTGCATGCTGTAAACATTCTCACAGTGTGGGCAAAAATCTGTCCTTTTTGATTCACTGCCTGCCAGAGCTTGTACTGATGGATGACCAGAAGGAGTGAAGAAGCTGGGGGGAGGGGGGAGGAAGAGGCAGAGACACAGGGGGAAACAAAGAGAGAGAAAAAGAGAGAGAAAAAGAGAGAGACAGACAGATGCAGGGATGGAGGAAGAGAGACTGCAAAAGAGAGACAGTGACAAAGAGGAAGAGACTGACAGAGAGACAGAGACAGAGACAGAGACAGAAACTGACAGAGAGACAGAGAAATAAGAGGCAAACACACACAGAGATATAGAAACCAAGAGACAGAGAAACAGAGTGATGCATAGAGACAGAGATAGAGATAGAGACATAGTGTCAGAGACAAAGAAACAGCAAAAGAGAGACAAAGAGGCAGAGACTAACAGAGAGAGAGAGAGAGAGAGAGAGAGAGAGAGAGAGAGAGAGAGAGAGAGAGAGAGAAACAGAGAGAAAGACAGAGACACAGAGAGGGGGGAGAAAGGAAAGAGCGGGAGAGAGGGAAAAAGAAAGGGGAAAAGAGGAAGAGAGTGAAAGAGATGGAGGAACAGGGAGCTAAGTAGGGAAGGAAAAGGAATGTAAGAGAAGGAAAGAGGTGGAGGGCTAGGAAGAGAAGAGAGGGAATAGATTTGAAGTGAGTTGGCAAGAACCTTTCTTTCTTTCAGTACCCAGAAAAGGAAGAGAAACAGCCCTCCCTTCTGAGAGCTTCAGAGGCACCAATTTAAAGAAAGGTCTTCAAATCATGTGAAATTTCAGAGCTTAGATCTGTGCCCAAATACCTGGAATTTGGTGGAGCTCTGCAAAGCTTTGCAAAAATGCTGCCAATGGGGCAGCTGGGTTCCATGTAGGCAACTTCCCCCCCCCCCCCCGCCCCTTTCTGGATTTCAGTTCTTAAGGATTGCATGAATCTGGAGATGAAATAAAGCCACAGCTGGCAGAGAACACGGAATTCCCAGAAGATCTGGGAGACTTTGGCATTTTCATTTTGAAGCGAGGGAGTTTCCAGGATTTC
This sequence comes from Gymnobelideus leadbeateri, assembly GCA_011680675.1. Taxonomy (NCBI): domain Eukaryota; kingdom Metazoa; phylum Chordata; class Mammalia; order Diprotodontia; family Petauridae; genus Gymnobelideus; species Gymnobelideus leadbeateri. The sequence continues at coordinate 21,021 of WOXC01004708.1, read as the reverse complement.
ATAACAGAATTCTTAATGCAGCTTGCCATTTTGAGGCCAGCTTCTAAGTGTTGTCTCTTATAGAATGCAGACCTAGAGGAAGAAGGTATCCAAAAGAAGCGATGTTGATGATATTTTAAGTGAGGCTAAAAAGGCCCCTAAAGCTTCTGTTTAGTTTCATGACACGTTTCATCATATTCCACATATCTAGGAACAGCTCAGACTTTGCCCCAGTCACTGAGCTAGGCTTTGCTTAAAAGCAATTTGAGAAATTAACTCATTGTAACTAAATGAGGAAGATCCATTTTTACTTACTTCCTCCACCAGTATTTGAACAATCCATCCAAAGGCCAGTAAAAATGAGTGCAAGAATCAGGGATGGGTTTAGTTCTTGTGACTCTTGGAATATTAGACACTCAATTAAAAAGGCATAGTTCTAACACAAACAGACTCCACACTACTTGGAGGACCCTTAATGGCACTTGGTGAATTCTTTTTTTTAATAATATTTTATGTATTTTAATAGTATCTTTAATATACTAAATATAATATACTTGTATAGATTATATATGTTATATATTATACTATGTTATATGTAATTATCACAATATACTATTTTATAAATATATTTATATTATATTTTATATACTAAATATAGTATTTTTATAGTAGTTCATTTTTTCAATTATATACAAAGACAATTTTTAGCATTCAAATTTTACAAAAATTTGAGCTCCATTTCCCCCCCTCCCTTTCTCCTCTTCTTTCTTCCTAAAACAGTAAACAATCTGATACAGGTTATATATGTGCAATAATGTAAAATATATTTCCATATTAGTTACAGTTGCAAAAGAAGAAACAGATCAAAAGGAAAAAAAAGACATGAAAAAATAAAGAAAGTGAAAGTAGTATGTTTTGATCTGCATTCAGAATCCATCAACTTTTTCTTTGGATGTGGATAGCATTTTCCACCATGAATTCTTCGTAATGGTCTTAGATCACTGGATTGCTGAGAAGAACTAAATCATTCATAGTTGAATGAATACTATCATCACACAATGTTGCTATTATTGCATACGGTGTTTTCCTGGTTCTGCTTATTTCACTTTGCATCAGTTCATGCAACTCTTTCCAGGTTTTTCTGAAATCTGCCTGCTCATCATTTCTTACAGCACAATATTTGCATTCCATTACATTCATATACCACAGTTCAGCTATTCCCCAATTGATGGGCATCCCTTCAATTTCCAATTTTTTGCCACCACAAAAAAGAGTAGCTATAAATATTTTTTACATGTAGGTTACTTGTTAAATTCTTTTTTTTGGGGGGGGGCAGCAGGCTAAATAGGAAGCCCTTTGGGGAGTCACTGAAGGACTTCAAATTTAAACTTGTCACTTATAGCTTCTAATATGAAGAGTCTGTCTTTCTAACTGCTAAGATCTGCTTTTACTTGGATAGTTGGTTCTTCCATTTGCATTTCTAAGGTTTTGCTACTGATTATAAAGTTAAATTATTCTATGGTAAATATCTTTGTAATATATTAATTTAATAATATCTGCTATTTATATGGGGACAATGAGGTAGCACAGTGGATAGGGGGCCAGGACTGGAGTCAGGAAGACCCAAGTTCAAATTCAGATTCTTCCTAGCTGTGTGACCCTGGGCAAGTCACATAACCTTGTTTGCCTCAGTTTCCTCACCTATAAAATGATCTGGAGAAGGAAATGGCAAATCACTCCAGTGTTTTTGCCAAAGAGTCGGAAATGACTGAATAACAGCCGAGCTACCTGTATAGTTGCTTAATGTTCACCAAGGACTTTATTTCTTTTAGCTCATTTGAACCTCCTGACAGTCTTGTGGGGTTGGTTCTACAGATTTTACAGATGAGGACTTCAGAGGACCACACCTGTGGTCATGAAGGTGGTAAATGCCAGGCAAGACTGAAATGCAGGTCCTTCTGATCCCATGTCCAACATTCTATCACCTGAATCCCATTGCCTTTCATTTATCTTCTCCTCCCCAGCCCCCACCTTTGTCTTAGATAGATAGAGCAACCTGAGTTCAAATCCAGCCTTAGACAATTTCTACCTATGTGACCCTGTGGAAGTCACTCTGTTGGCCTCAGTTTCCTTATCTATAAAATGGGGCTAATAATAGCACCTGCTTCCTTGGGTTAAATGAGATAATGATTGTAAGCTACTTAGCACAGTTCTTAGACTATAATAAGCATTATATAAAAGCTAGTTATTTTTTATTATTATTCCCCCTCTGTGTAGTATTATCCCCCACCCACAGTGGAATCAGTGTCTACACTGCATGATGTAACCTGGGGTTCTGTGAAGGAATTTTGATCTACTGCCCTAAAATATTATATATGGATTTATATACACATAAAAATGCCCATGTGTGACAAGTGGCAGTTTTCTCTTTCGTTCTGAAATTTTTCCTAGTGTCATTTTAACTTGAAGTATTTCATACCCATAGGTCCCTGTGGGATCATCTCACTTATGGATTCTAACTATTTATTCCAAGCCTTAGAGTGTTTTTTGATTAAATATATTGGAAAACTAATCTAATAGTTTTAAGACCTTTTCCCTCACACTTTCAATTAACTAATCAGTCATGTATGAAAAGCTTACAATGTGCCTGGCACTGTGCTAGGATCTGGGGATACCATGACAAAAATGGAACAGTCCCTGCCCTCCAGGCATGTATAGGGAGATGACTGTAAGCATGTAAGACCATAGGAAGATTTTCTTTTATTTTGGATAAAGATGATAGGATTTATCCTGATCTTTGGGGGGAAAAGCGGAGGGGAGGAAAGAATTACAATCAGAGCAAAAACTACTCAAGTCTGTTGCTCTAAAAACACTCTCATGGAGCTGGCCTGGAAGGATTGTGTGATAAATATGATTTAAACCTGTCTCTGCTACTGTCTGATCTTATCATCACATGTGGCTGAAGAATTCCTCCATGCATGCCCTAGAAAAGAGAAGCCCATGAAGGAAAGATCAGAGTAGATTCCTGCGCATCAAAGAACACCGAAACACAAACTCCACAGAGTACTAGACCAATGTAATATAAATATTTACTGCCGATGTAGGTTGGGACAGAACGTCGGCCTTCATGCTGACAACCATCAGTGAGGCCTCTATGTACCTCAGTTGATGGCAGGAAGTAGTGTTCAAGGGCCCAGCTGAGACCTTTGGAGAAACCCTCCTTTGACCATAATCAATCTGAGTCTTTGCAAGATACCAGGGAGAAAAATCCTGTTGGAAGCTTTTTCCACTGCCCTGGGCTGTACATTTATTCAGAACCATTTGAAGGTCCAACCTCTTGGCTGCCTGCAGAGAATTGGAGAAGCTGGCTCTCCAGAGATCTGGCTGACATTTCCCTCTCAATGGAATTTCCTTTTTTGCAGAACCTATGGCAGGCATATCATACTGTGTGCAGACTCTGCAGTTTCTTGGAGAAGATTTCTCCTCAAACTGGCCTCTGTGAAGCAAGAGTGAGAAACAAGGCCTTCCGTCTTTTTAAGTGTTGCAGGGGTGACGTGAGCATCGTGGACAGCTGCCGTGCAGTTTCTGGATACAGATGGCAACTTGTTTTTGTCTTCAAAGGCCTCAGAGTGCTAAAGGGACGGAAATTTCCAGAGTGAGTCATCTGTGTACCTTTAAATGACTTGCAGTGAATAAGGTACAACAGAGAAAATCAAGTTATTAAATGTGGCTACAGATGTTTATTTGTGTCTATATAATAATGACTTATCAATAGAGTGTTTAAAGGTAGGCCTTTAGAATCACATGCATACCAAGGCACAGGGTAAAACACCGGTCACCAGTGGAGCCAAGATGGCGGAGTAGAAACAGCACTTCCAAGGTGCTCTCCCCCCAGATTACCTCCACACCATGTAAAAGGGGACTCTGAACAACTTCTGGAGCCCCAGCACCCACAGAATGACACAGAGAAGCTAACGTCCTGCTGAGGACAGCCCAGCAGCCCGGCAGGAAGGGCCAGTGCAGCTCTCTGGGAACCAACAGCCCAGTGCGCCAGAGAGCCCAGGTCCGAGTGAGCCGAGATTTTAGCCCCAGGGTGGCCGGGCCAGCAGCCGGCCAGAGGGACCCCAGAACACCAGCAGCTGTGGCGATTCCAGAATTAACAACACAGATATGCCTAGGACAAAGTGAGAGGTTAGTGCCCTATGGACTTTGGGACCAGTATTTGGGGAACACATCGGCTTCCTCCCCTAGGGGCTAGAAGCCACTGAGGAGACCAGCCATTTTTCAATTTCAGTGGCAGCTCCAGCTCCTGGCCTGCGAACTGTAGGGAGATCTAACGATCAGTCTTGGGGGTTAATCTCTCTTGCTTTAACCTCCCTGGATCTGGATTGTGGTCTGGGGTGGAGGTTGTGGGGTGGGTATCCAGCTTGCCAGAAATGGAAGTTGTGAAGACCCCAACATTGGGATGGAAGCTCCTCTGTCTGGTGGCAGAGTCCTACTGTGGCAAGAAGCGCCAAAGTCAAGTAATTAAATGGCAACATGCCGAGGCAAAGGAAACAAAATAAACAGAAAAATGCAACATTAGACTCCTATTGTGGGGGCAAAGAGGATCAAAGCATAGAATAGGAGGAGGACTGTGAGGTCAGAAATCCTGTTCCAAAAGCCCCAAAGGAAAATATGAATGGGTTATAGGCTATAGAGGACCTTAAGAAGGACTTTTAAAATCAAATAAGAGAAGTGGAGGAAAAATTGGGAAGAGAGATGAGAAGGATGCAGGAAAAGTATGAAATAAGAGTCAACACCCTGACTGAGGAAAATAACACTTTAAAAAATAGACTAACTCAAATGGCAAAGGAGGCTCAAAATGGCAATAAGGAGAAGAATGCCTTAAAAACCCGAATTTGCCAGATGGAAAAAGAATCTCAAAAGCTCACTGAGGAGATTCATTCCTTCAGAGTTAGACTGGAGCAAATGGAAGCTAATGACTTTATGAGAAATCAAGATGCTGTTAAGCAGATCCAAACAAATGAAAGAATAGAAGGCAATGTGAAATATCTCATGGGAAAAACCACTGACCTGGAAAATAGATCCAGGAGAGATAATTTAAAAATTATTGGACTACCTGGAAGCCATGATCAAAGAAAGAACCTAGAAATCACCCTTCAAGAAATTCTCAAGGAAAATTGCCCTGATGTTTTAGATCCAGAGGGCAAAATAGAGGTTGAAAGAATCCACCGATCACCTCCTGAAAAAGATCCCAAGAAGAAAACTCCCAGGAATATTATAGCCAGGTTCCAGAATCCCCAGATCAAGGAGAAAATACTACAAGCAGCCAGGAAGAAACAATTTCAATATTGTGGAAACACAATCAGAATAGCCCAGGACCTGGCAGCTTCTACACTGAGGGATCGAAGGGCATGGAATATGATATTCCAGAGGGCAAAAGAGCTGGGAATGAACCCAAGGGTCACCTACCCAGCAAAACTGAGTATTTTGTTTCAGGGGAAAATATGGTCATTCAGTGCAATAGAGGACTTTCAAGCATTCTTGAGGAAAAAACCAGAGCTGAATAGAAAATTTGACATCCAGACACAAGAAGCAAGAGATGCCTGAGTAGGTAATCAGGGAAAAGAAATCAAAAGGAACTTATCAAAGTTGAACTATTTACATTCCTACATGGAAGAACAATAACTGTGACTGATGAAACCTTTCTCAGTATGAAAATAATGGAAGAAGAGTATATGGACATATGAATACATATGTGAATGTGTGTATATATGCTTACAGTTATACATGGATAGAGTGCATAGGTTGAATTTGTTGGGAAGGGATGATACTTAAGGGGTGAAATTATGAGGTGAGAGAGGAAAGTGGCAAGAGGAGATGGGGAGAGACAGGGTATGGTAAACTATCTCATGTAGAAGAAGCAAGGTGAAGTGGCTGCAGGGGAGGGGAAGAACAAGAAGGCAAAGAGGCAAAATCATATTCTCATTAAATTTGCCTCAGGGAGAGAATGACACACATACTAAATGGGATATCCCAACCTGCAGCAGAGTAGGGGGAAGGGGGATGAGGGGGAGATGATGGAGGGGAGGACATTCTGGGGAGAGGGGAGGTTGGAAGTACCCACTTTCGAAGAGGGACAGGATCAAAGTAGGGAATGGACCAGGTGTGGGGTGGGATGGGTGGGAGGGTATTATAAGCAGCCTTTTACAATATATCTACTATGGTAATGTTTTGCATAGCTATACACGTACAACACATACTGAATTGCTTATCTTCCCAGAGGGAATGGGTGACAAGAGAGGAAGGGAATGGATTTGAAATTCGAGGTCTTAAAATTAAATGTTTCAAATATATACAAATACTATTATTAATACTATTTTGCATGTAATTGGGAGATAAGATGTGCAGGCATTGGGGCACAGAGATCCACCTTGCTCTAATGGAAAATTCAAAGGTGGTGTGGGAGAATATATGGGAGAGAGCAGAATGGATGAGGGGATATCTTGTGGGACTGCTATTCTGGGATGGTGGGTAGGGGAAAAATGGGGAAAAAATTGTAACTCAAAATCTGGTGAAAATGAATGATGTAAACCAGAAGTTAATAAAGCATTTGTTGAAAAGAAAAAACAAAACAAAACACTGGCCTTCATTTAATATCCCACCTCTAAAGCTTGCTGTCTATGTGAACTGGGGTAAGTCACAGACTCCCTGGGCTGCAGTTTTCTCATCTATAAAATGGGGGTGGGTGGACTAGATAGATCTCTTATGTCCCTTCTAACCATTGATCAATGATTGTATGATTATATTTTCTTAGCACTTAAGGAACAGACCTATTTCAAATTTATGTATCAGAGAATCATAGATTTAGAGGTCCTCTCTTCCAATCACCCATTTTATAGGTGATAAACTGAGGCCCTGAGGAGTGACATCATATAGGGAATAAATGGCAGAGCAAGGATTTGAACTCATCCCTTCTGACTCCAAATCCAGGGTGCTTTCCAATACTACACCACCTCTCATGGAACATGGATGAGGAGCCACTAGTATGGGCAGACCTCGATGTGCTATAATTTGTATTGTTTGAAGGCCTGTCTACAGCAGTGAGATCACAAATTTCTTGGTTTATCAGATTATCTATCTATCTATCTATCTGAGTATATGGATATTCTCTCTCTATATTCTAGATATATGCTCTCTCTATAAATACATATTTATACATATTATATATATATACTTTCTATATATACATATATACACATACACATGCATGCATAAGTATGTATTTATAAAATATGTGTGTATATATTATACGTGCATGTATGTACACATATCTACATAGTCAATGAACATTCATGAAGCCCCTACTATGTACTGCGTACTTTGATGAGCAGAGAAGGACTGGGATAAGGGCATCAATAAGGTCACATACTTGTTGGTATATTGGAGCATTCAATTATACATACATATGAATACACATACATACACATGATGCATGATACAGATGTGTACCATATAGATATATGTTTGTACACACACATACATGCTTGCATATTTTACATACTTGCATATTTTATATAACGTGTAGATATGTGCTATATATGTGTGTGTGTGTGCAAGCATGTATGCATACTTATGAGATATGTGCATGTTGGCATATCCCAGGGCTAGTGGAGTTTGAGGCTTTATGCTGGAGACCACCTTTAAGTGCTTGGGCAGTGAGGGGAGCAGCCGCCCAGCCTGCTGGACAGATTTGCCACCAGACAACCTGTATTTTCTCTCTCTCCTTCATCACCTGCATGAGGGTTCAGCTCTGTAGTCCTCTCTCACTTGTCCACTGTGAAGCTGAGGCCTCTGGAGGAAGGAAGAAGCATGCAGGCCTTGTAAGCTGACACCTCGGCATGGTCATTTTCATGACTTATGGGCACACATCAGACAGGCAGTTGCCAGATACGCTGAGTTTCATGTCATGAAACTAATTTTTCTCTGGATCCAGCTGCTTAAGTGACCAGAAAAGAACTTCAGGCCAACTTTTGGGTCACCACAACAAACAGACCTGACGGCATCTGAGCGACGCCCGGTCACCTGCTCGGCATGTGCTCAATAGCCGGGGCTTTAGGAGGACATCTGGCTTGACCCGGTTAATCCACTTGGTCATCCCTGTGCCGGCTGTATTGTATCACTCACTTCTTCCATCCCTTCAGGCTGGGAAAGTCTTCCTGCTTGTTTACTGGGTCCAAGAAAGTTCAGCCCTGCTTGTTGCAAGACCATCAATATTATCCCTGAGAATGAAGAGCTAAGGGGCAAGGCTAGCTGAAGCATGAATGATGGGTAGCTCAGTGATAACATCAGGCTGATTCTTATTACTTCCTTATGGTGGTTTTCTCATGGGAATAACTCTTTTCTGTGTTAGTTGACAAGCATTTATTCAGCATTTACAGATACTAGGTGCTGAGCTAAGTGCTGAGGATGTAAGGGAACGCAAAAATGGGTTCCCCGCCCTTAAAGAAAGAGATAACACACAAACTACTATGTATGTATAAAATATGCACTCTGTAAATAGGAAGTAATCTTAGAGGAAAGGCATGAGCATTGGAGAGGAAAAAGGAAAGCCCTCCTGCAGAGGGGTGATTGACCTTGGTCTTGTAGGAAACCAGGCAAGTGTGGAAGCAAAGATGAGGAGGAAGAACATTCCAAGAGTAGAGACAGCCAATGAAAATGCCCAGATTTAGAAATGGAACACCATGTGTGAGAAACAGCAGGTAAAACAGTCACTATCATGGAGTACATGGCAGGGAATGCAGAAAGGACCCAGTTTGTGATGGGCTTTAAATGTCAGATGGAGCATTTTACATTGATCTGAAGTCTGTTGAATGGGAGTGATGGTGACATGGTCCTATCTGAGCTTTAAGGAGATCACTTTAATGGGAGGAAAATAGATTAGAGTGGAGAAGGGGCTTGAGACAGGGAGACCAACTAGAAGGGTTTCCCAACATTCCAGGAGATGATAAGGTGATGAGGGGCCAAACCTGTAGGGCAGCTATAAGAGTGGACAAGAAGCAATGCAGATGAGACCTCTTGGGAAGGTGGAAAAAAGTCTAGACAACGGATTAGATATAGAAAGTGAATGTGAGGGAGAAACTGAAAGTCTGGGTGACTGGAGTATGGGGACAGTTTTTGGGGAAAAGATAATGAGTTCTATTTTGGACATGTTGAAATTAAGATGCTTGTGGAAAATCAAGATGTTTGAAATACAGTTGCTTATGTGAAATTGGAACTCAATTGATGAATTAGGACTGGCTATTATAGATCTGAGAATACTTTACATAGAAATGGTCATTGACCCTATGGTAGCTCATGGGATCATAAAGTAAGATAATAAGGAAAAGAGGACCCAGTACAGAGTCTTGGGGGATAGTACGCAGGACTCTATATGAAAAACTAGCAAAAGAGACTGAGAAAGAATAGTCAGATGGGGAGGAGAAGAAACAGGTGAGAGCAGTGTTACAAGAAAGGAGAGAATATTCATGAGGTGAGCCATAGTATCAACGTAGAGGTCAAGATGTATGAAAAAGATGTAAAGAGGTCAAAATGTAAGAAAAAGTCAACAGGGTTTGCTTTTATGTAATGGGGGGTGGTGATCAGGGGACCCTCCAAATTTACTGGACTAGGACCTGACAGCCCTCCCCACCATGGAACACATTTAGGCATAGACCCTATAAGTGGTCCTGAGCCACTTCTGGAGAGAGATGTATACTTTGGGTCCAAGGTGAGACATTTGGTGTCTTTGATGTATTTGTCCCTGTGACAAGACTCTATGTGGGGTGCATTGAAAGTAATTGATGATTGAGTTGGGAAGATTACAAGAGTGGTTACTCAGCTGCCTGGTGTTTGGTTAACTCCATAGAGCTGGAAAGAATGATGGGCATGGAGTCAGGAGATCTGGGTGCACATCTCAGTTTAGGTAAATAATAGATTGTGACCATGGACATGTTCTTTAGAATCTCTGAGTTAGTTTTCCCATCTGTAAAATATTGAGAAGAAGAATTATACTTGGTACACTCCAGGGAAGATTTTAAAATACATAGAAGTAGGAATAATCATTGGTAGAACATTGTCTTTATCTCCCCTCTTTATTTTATTTTATTTTATTTTATTTTATTTTATTTTATTTTTGCAGATGCCCCTCATCCCTAGGATTCACTCGGTTTTAGTTTCCTTTAAGGCTCAATTCAGGTGCCAAATACTACACAAAGCCTTTTCTGATTTCTCTTTCCCCAGTTCTCAAAGGCTTCCACCCCCACATAATGTTTTATAAGCCCTTTGTGTTTATTTAACTGTATACATGCAATTCTCCCCCTCCCCCTAGGAGGATATAAGATCCCAGAAGGCAGAGACTTCTTCCATTTATTATATGTATTTCCAGTACCTTTGACAAATGTTTATTGAATGAATGGATGAATATTAATATGACCAAGATATAGATTTGGTCCAGTTCTAGGGTCAACAATGACAGAACTCTAGGCAAAAATTTAACAAATGTCTTTTGCTGGTCATAACAGGAGCTAGTTAAGAGTTTGTGTGTGATTAACTAAAGGCCATCATTACTATTAGAAATCAACTCAGAAAGGATTGGTATGATCTTCTGATAGTGAATCACTAGTATTATCTTTTTAAAAGTATTTTTTTAATTGAGAACATAACCATCAACAATACAAATATTTCAAAACACAAGGAAGAATGAGAAAGAGTATTGATGATATAAGGAACTATAAATCTTTGTTTCATGCAGTTTGATACAGTTTGCTTTTTAAAAAATAAATATATATATATATATTTTAAAGAAAAAGTAGTGACAAAATTATTGTGATTATTTCTCTATAATTAAATGTTTTATTGATGCTCTTTTTACGCATCTATGACTACTCACTAACCTAACATTCCCCACCAAAAAAGAAGCACCCTTTGTGACAAATCCATATAGTCAAACAAAACAAATCAATATATTGATGGGGGGAGCCAGAGCCAAGATGGCAGAGTAGAGGCAGGAACTTGGCATGAGCTCCCCCTCCAACCACCTCCAATGCCTGTAAAATATGATTCTAAACAAATTTTAGAGCTACAGAACCCACAAAGTGACAGAGAGAAACAATATCCCTCTGAAGGCAGCCAGGAAGGCTGACAGGAAGGGTCTATCACAACAAGCTGGGAGCTGAACAGAGTCACATGTAAGCTATGTGGTCTGAGACCCAGGGCAGCCCTGACCAGTGGCCCAGACTGGCCTGAGCAAACTTCAGGAGAGTGAGTCACTAGCAACTGTGGTGGTTTCCAGACTTCTCAACCCATAAACGCCAAAGCCAAAGTGAAAGGTCAGTGTGGAACTCTGTTGGAACTGGGTGATGGAAGAGTGGTCCAGCCTCTGCCATCAAGGAAAGAGGTGGTAGAGGCTCTGTGGCTACAGCTGCTGCCACATGGCAGCCTCCAGAGCTCCTGGCCTGCAGCCTATAGGGAGACCTAGTGACCATTCAGAGGGTAATTACTCTTGCTTTGACCTCTTTAGACCTGGGTTTCTGTCTTGGGTGGCAGTCCTGGGGTGTGTGGCCAGTGTGCCAGAGCTTGGGATGTCTGTAGCCCAGCTTAGATCTCTGACAATATTTGCAAAAATCCTAGCAATTTGGGACATAGATCTCTCCACTCTGAAAGCAGATTCTACTGTGGCAAAGAGCTCAAAAGTCAAGTAATTTGCTGGCAAGATAGGCAAGCAGATGAAACAAAATCAGACCATAGAATTATTTTTGGGGGACAAAAAGGATTAAAACATAGAATCAGAAGAAGTCAACAAAGTCAAAACTCCTGCATCAAAAGCTTCCAAGAAAATTATGAACTGGTTATTGGCCATAGAGGAGCTCAAGAAGGATTTTGAAAATCAGGTAAGAGAAGTGGGAGGCAAGTTGGGAAGAGAAATGAGAATGATGTAAGAAAATCATGAAAAGTGAGTCAACAGACTGCTAAAGGAGGCCCTAAAAATACTGAAGGAAATAATGTCTTAAAAAATAGACTAACTCAAATGGGAAAAGAGGCCCAAAAAGCCAGAGAAGAAGAATGCCTTAAAAAACCAAATTTGTCAGATAGAAAAGGAATTTTAAAAACTCACTGAAGAAAATAATTCCTTAAAATTATATTGGAGCAGGGGTGGCTAGGTGGCACCCTGGAATCAGGAGGACCTGAGTTCAAATCCGGCTTGAGACACTTAATACAAAACTAGCTATGTGACCTTGGGCAAGTCACCTAACTCCAATTGCCCTACCTTGCCCCACTCCAAAAAGCAAATATATATATATATATATATATATATATATATATATATATATGTATATTAGAGCAAGTGGAAGCTAATGACTTCATGAGATACTATAAAACAGGTCCAAACAAATGAAAAAAAAATAGAAGGCAATGTGAAATATCTCATTGGAAAAACCACTGACCTGGAAAATAGATCCAGGAGAGATAATTTTAAAATGATTTGACTACCTGAAAGCCATGATCAAAAAAAGAGCCCAGAAATCATCCTTCAGGAAATTCTCAAGGAAAATTGCCTTGATATTCTAGAACCAGAGGGCAAAATAGAAATTGAAAGAATTCACTGATCACCTCTTGAAAAAAGATCCCCAAAAGAAAACTCATAGGAATATCATAGCCAAATTCCAGAGTTCCTAGGTCAAGGAGAAAATATTATAAGCTGTCAGGAAGAAACAATTTGAGCATTGTGGAAACAGAATCAGGATAACACAAGATCTAGCAGCTTCTACCCTAAGGGATCAAAGGCCCTGGAATATGATATTCCAGAGGTCAAAGGAGCTGGGATTAAAACCAAGAATCACCTATCGAGCAAAACTGAGTATAATGCTTCCGGAGAAAATATGGTCATTCAATGAAATAGAGGACTTTCAAGTATTCTTGATGAAAAAAACCAGAGCTGAACAGAATAATTGACTTTCAAATACAAGAAGCAAGAAAAGCATGAGAAGGTAAACAGGAAAAAGTAATCACAAGGAACTGATTAAAGGATCATATCTAAAATAATAAAATCAAGAGGTGAGAGAGGAATGTATTGAGAGAAGGAGAAATGGAGATATAGATTAGGGTAAATTATCTCATATAAAAGAGGCAAGAGAACACTGTTACAATGGAAGGGAAGAGCAGGAAGGTGAAAGGGAATAGATCAACCTTACTCTCATTGAACTTGACTTAAGGAGGGAATAACATACACACTCATTTGGGTATCTTACCCTACAGGAAGGTAGGGGAAAAGGGGATAAGAGGGGGGGTGATAGAAGGGAGGGCAGATTGGGGGAGAGGGTAGTTAGAAGCACACACTTTTGAAAAGGGACAGGGTCAAAGGAGAAAATACAATAAGTGGGGGGCAGGATAGGATAGAGGGAAATATAGTTAGTCTTTCACAATATAAGTACTATGGAAACATTTTGCATAACTACACATGTACAACCTATATTGAATTGCTTATCTTCCTAGTGGGGGTGGGTGAGGAGGGATTAAGGGAAAGAATCTGGAAATCAAAGTTTTAAAAAAAGTGTTAAAAAAATTGGTTTTTTACATGCAACTGGGAAATAAGGTATATAGGCACTGGGGTATAGAAATCCATCTTACCCTACTAGAAAGTTAGGGGGGACGAGGGAGGATATAAGAGAGAACAGATTGGGGAAATGAGTATTCCATATGCTTTCTATCTTGGGGTGGAGCGTGGGGGAAAGACAAAATTTGTAACTTGACATCTTGTGGAAATGAATGTTGAAAACTAAAAATAAATTTTAAAACATATATTGATCATGTCTGAGAATGCATACCTAGTTCTCTACCTTCAGTCCATCATCTCTCTGGGGTGGCAGAATGGATTTGAAAACTGAGTCCAACAATCTAATGTTTACCAGACCCATACTTTTCAATTCAATTCTATAAACATTTATTAAGTGCCTACTATGTGTCAGACACTGGGCTAACTGCTAAGGATACAAATAAGAAAAAGAATGAGAGTTCCTGCCCTCAGGGAGTTTATAATCTAAAGGGAGAATACAAAACATAAAAGGAAGCTTGCTTTCTGGTTATCCTGGATCAAGTAAATCTGCAGATGGAAAAAGGACAGTGAACATGTGAAACATAAAGATTCCCATCCAGTTAAGAGGAGGGATTAGAGCTGAATGAACAGTTGTGCCTCATGTGTCTTCACATGAGAAATGGGTCTTATCTTCAAACCTTCCCTTTCATAAAGTTTACTCCTGCCAAATGGTTTCACTCATTGGTCTGCAATATTCTTTAAAATTTACCTGCTTCTGCCCTTGAGTTCATATTATTTCCTGTTCCTTGAATGAAGACTCTCTTCTCTCCTTGTTCATTCAAATCATAATGATCCTCCAAATGCCCACTCTGCCAAATGCTTTCACAGGACCACCCTAGTCCGGCACTCTCACACTTCCTGGTCAGTCATGAAACTGTTAGATTAGAATGCTCAATAACAACCTATAAAATCCATGACGCTTCAGTAACTTGGGTAAATAAGAATGATTAATTACTGCCCTCAACTCATTTTCCTTGTGCCTCAAACCTAATTTTGAGTTTCTATAAAAGACATGTGCCCGCTCCCCTTGCCCTTTCCCCCTTAATTAGCCTGGCTAGCCTTTAGCACAAGGCTGAACTACTGTACTTTTGAAAACCACATGCACAATAATACACACACACACACACAGAATTGCTCCTTCCAGATACTATACATGTAAGAGATGGAATTCTTAGTCATCAGTCTCTTCCTATAGAAAACTGATATTGGTGGCCATCCTTATCAAATTCATATTTGGTCTCTGTATCTGAATCTTTTCCTCCTTCCTCTCTCTGCCTCTTTCATCATAGTTATCTTCCTTTCTCTGGTATCCTGTATCTTCACACTTTCCTGATCAGTTGACCTTGGCCCTGAAGTGACCTTCAATCAATGAGATGATGAACTGAGTGTATCTGAACTCAGCCTCGTGGTGTAGCTCATTCTGCTACTGAACATGTACCACCATGGGGATTCCCTTCCTGCCCTGATTTTGTGCACAGTTATGTAAGTCAACAAGCATTTATTAAGATACGGAAAAGCAAAAACAACTTTTACTTTTAAGGAGTTCACAGTGTAATGGAGGAAATGTTATGTAAACAGCTTGCTACTAATATGTACAGGAGAAACTGGATATAATCAAGGAAGGCACTAACATCATGGAGGATAAGGAAAGACTCTGTAGAAGGTTGGATTTTTGTTGAGACTTGAAGGAAAGAGGCAGAGATGAAGAGGGAGAGAATGTCAGACATGGGGACAGTCAGTGAACATTCATGGCATTGAGAGGATGTAATATCATGTTCAAGGAACAGTAAAGTGGCTGTAATTACAGGATCACAGAGTACATGGTGGGGAGGAGGGTGTAAGAAGACTGGAAAGGTGGCAGGGGGTAGGTTATAGAGGGCTTTAAAAGCCAGACAGAATCTGAAGGTTATAGGAAGCCACCAGAATTCATTGAAGAGAGTGATGACATGGCCAGATTTGTGCTTTAGGATAATTATTTTGATAACTGAGAGCAAGATGGATTGGGGTGGGGAGAGATTTGAGGCAGGGATACCAGCCCACAGACTATTGACATAGTTTCAGGTTCGAGGTGATGAGAGCCTGTCCCAGTATGGTGGTCAGAGAAGGAAAAGGGCAGGGGACAAGCATTTATGAAGTACCTATTACATGCCAGGTAATTTGTAAGTAATATCTCATTTAATCCTCACTATAACCCTGTTAGGTAGGTGCTACTTTTAGCCCCATTCTACAGTGGAAGAAACTGAGGCAGGTAATGCTTAAATGACTTTCCAGGGTCACACAGCTAGTAAGTATCTGAAGCAGGATTTGAATTCAGGTTTTCTTGACTCCAAGCTCAGTACTTTGTTCACTGTGCCACGTAGAGAGGGGAGTGTATGTAGGAGATGTTACAAAGCTAGAATTGATAAGATGTGGCAACCAACTGGATGTGGGAGGGGGGTGAGAGAGTGAGTAGCTGAGGATGAGACCTAGGTTGTGAGCCTGAGGGTCTGAGAAAGGTGTTGCCTTCTACACTAATTGGGTTGTTGTTGTTGTTTGTCCTTTGTCCTTTGTTATTGTTGTTGTTGTTATTGTTGTTGTTTTGCTTTTTGGAGGGCAATTGGGGTTAAGTGACTTGCCCAAGGTCACACAGCTAGTTTTGTGTTAAGTGTCTGAGGCCGGATTTGAACTCAGGTCTTCCTGAATCCAGAGCTGGCACTCTATTCACTGCATCACCTAGCTGCTCCTGTCCTTTGTTTTTGAAGAGGACCATGCCATCAGAGAAGTGAATTGGATTTAAGTAAGGAGGCTGTGCAAAGTCACTAGCCTCATTCTCTCCTCTGGAGGTTTCTGGGTCCAGTGGCAACATACAGAACAGGATGACTAGAGATGCCCCCACATTAATAGGGAAGTTAAGAGGGAAGGAGGGTTTAGGAGGAAAGGATGAGTTGAGTTTTGGATATGTTGAGTTTAAGAAGATGTCTACTGGACATCCAGTTCAAGAGTTGGGTTAGCATTTCATTCAGCGTTTCATATCTTGATGTCTTGGCTTCCCATGTACAGTAGATTGTGAGACCCCCCCCCACCATGTTGTAGCTCTTCTTTGACTGCCCTATAGCACCAAACACAATGCTTTGTGAATGTTTCAATGCTTCAAGGGACTATGAGTTCATTGGCATGATTACTTCCTCCACTAAAGCAGCATATGGCACCTGTTTTACCTTCATAGACAGTCTAACTATTGCTGTCGTCTGAAAAAAATGTGTCAACCTGGCTATGAGAATCTTCCTGAACTTGGCAGGGCTGGACATAGCTAGGGTTCAGCAGACGGTGTTTCTTGGTGGGTAAGACCTGGTAGAGCTCACAAAGTCACTGATGTATCTTTCAAAAAGCCAGCATCACCTCGATGTCACCATTAGTCAATAGTTGCTGTAAACTATAGTAGAGATTGCACTTGTGGTGGATAAAGCGCCAGCCTGGAGTTGAGAAAGACCCCAGTTCAAATCTGGCCTCAGACAGATTTGTATAACCCTGGACAAATCATATTACCCTTGTTTGTCTCTGTTTTTTCATCTGTAAAATGGGGATAATAGAATTTTCCTCCCAGGGTCGTTGTAAGGATTGAAAGATTTTAAGGCACTTAGCATGGTGCCTGGTACATAACATGAATGTTAGTAGTTATTTTTATTATAATCAGTATCACAATGATAATCGCTATTGCCATTGTTGTAATAGGTACAGAAATGCTTATTGCTTTGATTGGATGGTTTTGTTCTCATATAATTCACTCAAATAAGAATATACTGACACTTCTTCCTGGTCTTCATTACCCCTTATGATGACTGGTGTACTAGGTTTCTAATCACTCTCTTGCCTAAAGTCATTTTGTGCTTATCCCAGTGTGTGGCATATAGTAGGAGCTTAATAAATGTGTATTGACTTGACTTGAGTCTTCGTCCATTCCAATTCATCCTCCATACAGCTACCAAATAGATAGTGCTAGAGTGGAGGTTGGACCACATTGGTTTTCTTCTCCAAAAGCTCTAGTGCCCCCCAATTGCCTATATTTGGCATTTAAAACCCATAACAGTTTGACTCTTGCCAACCTTTCCAGGCTTACTTCCCACTACTCCCCTTTGCATACTTCATATTTCAACCAGATAGACCTCTTTGCTGTTCATTGTGCGTGACGTTCCATCTCCTAGGTCTGTACCTTTTTATAGGCTGTCCCCTGTGCCTCTTTTTTTACATAAAGGAACTGCTAATAGAGCTCACAGGGGCTGGGTTACTTGGCCCTCTCAACCTCTGTCCAACCCTGTGGTCCTATCCCGAGTGCAAATGGTCTTTCTCAGTGTGGGAAGCAGGTTTCATATTTTCCCATTCAGTGGCTCATTAAACTCCCACTTTGGCTACCACAGGTACCACCATCTTCCTCTAGGGTTTCCCCTCTAAAAGGAAGGGTGGTCACAAAGAGTATTCAAGGTGCAATATGAGATAGGTATAGGAAAGTTAATGTATTTCTCTACAGAATGGAATACTAAATATAAAGAAATATAGTATGAACAGAATGATTTGAGCAGGATTCATAGAACTCCATAATGAATAACTACTGTTAATAATCGATTGAAAGGCTAACATTGTGGGGCTAATTGGACATAAAGCAGTTCTGAAATGCTGCCCCATAGTCATTTTTCATTTTCCTTTGGCTTGGTATTGTCCCATTAACTCCAGGTATGACGCTACTGCAAAATGGCCAAATGGAGCCAGTCCTCTTTCCAGTCAAGGCTGGCCACTGATGTAGGTTTTTTTTTGTTGTTGTTGTTGTTGTTATTTGCCCTTGCAACTACTACAACCCAAACTGCTTCTATTGGGGTTTCCCCTTGCTAGTCTTGCTGACCAGCAATGGTCACTGCTCTGGTATATGCTGCCAAGAGTTTTGAAGTTCTCACAACATTGTTTAGGAATCCAACAAGAGAGGCAAAGCCTCTTAGCACTGGCCTTCTGGGAAGGGTTACCATGATTTTGGAATAGGGAAGCAGCCTGTCCTGCCTCCGTCCCTCACTGGAGTCACATCTTGCCACCTAGAAAACTGTATCCAAGAGGCAATGGATGGAAATTGGCTCTTCTTTTTAACAAATGTGGCACTGCATCCTCTTGTTGTTAGGCATCCCACAGGGTCCTTCACTTCATGTTAGAATGTCAAATCATTTCAGCGATGGGTCCCCACATAGCCAGAAGTAGCCACTTTCCCTCCCCACCTTTCACATTATTGGAGGGAGTTAGGGAATATCCAGATGTGCTGGGCCTGGGGGCACCTACCACACCTGGGATATAGGCTCACTCACCTCCATTTCCCAAAATCTCTAACTTCTTTAAAGCTCATGTCACTTTCTACCCTGATTCCGCCCATTTCTAACTACTTTGCATTTCATTTGCATGCATTTTGCATTTATTCATATTTGCATATATTTTCCCCTAATGGAATACAGACTTCTCGAGGGAAGGAAAATGTTTTTGTCTTTGCATCCTCATCAATTAATATGGAGCCTAAGAAATACTTCTTAAGTGAAAGTGAGGAGCAAAGAGATAATCTCAACTCTTGAGAATAGGGAGTCAGCAGAATCTTTACCATAGAGAATCTCAACTTCAGGCTGCCAGTTCTAGGAACCTGGTGTCTGAACTTATCCAAAACGGAAAATTGGAAACAAATGCTATCAGAAAGGTGGGGGGTGCAGAGGAAGAGAGGGAGGGAGGGAGGGTGCGAAGGAGGAGAAGAAAAAGAGAGAGAAAGAGAAAAACACAGAAAGAGAGACAAGACAGACAAAAGAAACAGAGACAAAGTAAAGAGAGACACACATACAGAGAAAGCGAGAGAGAGACAGAGAGACAGAGACAGAGAGAGAGAGAGAGAGAGAGAGAGAGAGAGAGAGAGAGAGAGAGAGAATTTATTTTCTTGTAGGCCACAGGGGCAGATTAAATTTTTCATTAACATTTTTTTAGTATACTGGAAGTAAAAGTCAGATGTGATTAAAAAATATATATATATTGTACAGATGCCTGGATGTTATTCAAATTCCTGAAAGTGTGATAAAAGGTCCAGTTGCTCTCCAGATTTCTGGAGAGGGGGAAATGGGCCATCAGAGCCCGTGAGTCCCCTTTTCTGAATTTGTTCAAGTGACAGGTTTTGTACTTGTAGTGTTATCTCAGCTGCTTTGGTCCCTCCTGTTAAAACCATGGCCTGTTAACATGACATCCTGTTGGCTTCCCAAAAACAAACAAAAAATAAGGTAACAAGAGTAGTTTAAAGAGGAACTTATCACCTGAGGCATAAAATTCTTATTATTTTTGGTGTATACTGTCTAATCCTACATTATGTAAGCATATACATATAATTAATATGATTGAGATTTCTGAAGTAGTCATCTCTCTCTTCCTTCCACAAGAACAGAGTCTATTTCACACACACATGCGCACACGCATTTTAAAATCATAAGAAAAAAAAATACTTGATTTCCCTCAGTCAGCAATATGGCTTGTTTTATAGAAAGTTGGAAATTTTTCTATTAGACTTGAGTATTTTGCTCTTTTTTTGCCTCAACTTTCTCAAGTGACCCTAAAGCCAAGTGTCCCTGTTCACTCTCCAATTTTAGTTTTTAGCTTGGACTTTTCACCACCATCTTTTTCTCTGGGCACTGATGAAGACAGAGAGGTGGAACTGATCTGATCCCATGCAATTTGCCTGTAAGGGAGCCTATGTTAATTAAAAAAAGTTTCTTTTTTAAAAAGTTGCCTCTGTTACATAGAGACCGAAATGGGGCAAAGAAAGGCACATTGTTTTGCCAGACAAAGGCAGACTATCAATTTTCATAAATCTGCATTCCCAAGACAACTGTTCATGTCTGGTAAAGGTCTATTTCTTTGAACTTACATACCAGAAAGTATTTTTTTTCCTTGTCCCAGAAAGTAGAAGAATCCAGGTTAAGTGCATCTGATACATAAGTTTGAGTGGTGTGGGATAAATCACTTTATTGATTTCAAAAATTTTATGCCATTAAGAGAATCCTAATTTTCTAAGGAAAAGAGAGGTGGGTGAGAAAAAGCCCCACTTATTTTGGAAGGCCAGATTTTATTTCCTTTATTGTCTTATAGTTAATTAAGAAATTAGCATTTTAGTTTTCTCCAATTACATGTGAAAACTGGTCTTAGATTTAAAAAGAAAAAGAAAACAAATTAAAATGTTTGTGACCATCAAAGTGGTTTAGACAATGATGTGAATCGTAATAACTCTACTAGTAATAACTCTAATAGCTAGAATTTACATAAGGCTTTAAGGTTAGCATAGCACTTTCCAAATATTACTTCATTTGATCCTTACAACTACTCTGTAAGGTAGGTGCCATCATGAACCCCATTTTACAGATTAGGAAACT